>JANHMN010000008.1:72147424-72177022 GCA_030674055.1 Rhabdomys pumilio | reverse complement strand
GACACCATAGGCTGATTTTCCTGGCGTTATAAGAAGAAAGGCCCACAACCTATGAAGAGAAATCTATTAAGCAGGGTTCCATCAGGACTTGACTTCATTTCCTATCCCACCCCCACCCCAGTACATTTGCTGGACTTCCTGTCCTGATTTCCCTTCACTGTGAGCCATAAACTGTAAGTCATATAAATGCTTTCTCCCAAGTTTCTTTTGGTCATGGTGTTTATCATAGCAGCAGAAAACTAAGACAGACAGCAAGAGCTCTTAGCTACTGAGCAATCTCTCCAGCCTTGACTTTAAATGTTGACTTGATCATCTGGTTTTTCTATGGTTATAAGTCTTGTAAAAGTGCAATCTTCCTTTGAGGCTAGCTGGATCTGAAATACAAGTCTACACAGAGAAAGCCAGTGTCAGAAAGAAAAAAAAAGTGTACTTCTAGCATGGATTCAGAAGAAGAAAAAGTGTACTTCCCAAGACCTAGTTTTCAGAAAGCAAATATGGCTGCCATCCTCCTCCTCCTGACTGGGCACCCCACTTCCGTTTGCTATGCAACCGTAGCCTTTCTTAGAAGAGTGCTGTTTATAAGTGATGCTTTTCTTTCCCTAAAAGTCTCATCTTCATTGCTTTTGAGTTATGTGTAGGCCTGGTATGTATGTGGGTGTGTTTACACAATTGCAAGTACCCCCCCTGCCCCACATCCCCAAGGCCTGAGACATCAGACCCTTTAACTTGGAGTAAAGGCCTGTGTGAGCTAACTGATGTGTGTCATGAAGCAAAATTTGGTCCTCTGCAAGCGCTCTTAAACTTTGAGCCATCTCTTCATCCCTGAGAGGAACATTTTCATAGTAGCTTCACAAAACTCATGACTGAGACTCAGTGAATCCCAAAACACAGTTAATGTCTCAATAAGAAAACATGCAAGAATGCATCAACCAGGAATTCCCTGATCATAAGCTATAACAATTTTGACATGTGAGAGATCTTTAATGTGGAAAAATTAATTTTTATATGTAATTTAGTAGAACAGCTCAACATTATTTGGCTTTATTATTGTTGTACCATTAAAGTGATAGGTAATGAGAGTGATGGTTTAATTTTTGATTTATACATTCATATTCATAAAACACTATACATATTATATATACTGTAGCTTATAAAATTATTATCTGAGAACTATGAGAGAGAGACAAAGAAAAGCACCACTACAGCTGTCAAGGTACAAATGATAAACAAAAAAAAATCTAAAATAGTTGAAAACCTTGTATGTTGAAGATGACTCTAGGCATTTATTGATTGTTTTGTTTTGGTTGTTATTTTGGGTCTAACAGTAAGACATTGTTTGTTCTGCTAAATAAGGAAAGCTAGGCTTAGACACACAAGGAAAGTTGAAGACATACATAACTAATGTTGGGATTTGGCTTTCTAGTTGAGTCTAACTGTTCACATCCATAGTGCAGAGTGACTCTCTCAGACGTGTCGCCTGGCCCAGATTCAGAGACAAGAGTCTTACACAGAGCTGTAAATTTTCTATAAATAAAATGAAATACAACTTCTCAAATCATTTCCATAGAAATTTTAAAAAGCTGAGGATTGCCTCATATGCCTCTAGATATTAAAGGAAATCAAAAGCCATGAAGAGAAAAACCAAACTATTTCTTGGGTGTATGGAACAATTCTACTGGGCAGGAACCCAGCAAAATTTTCTTAATATGAACTACTATCATATTTTTTTTGTCACACATGTGCCTTCCTCACTCCAAATCTACCATGAAAGAGCCCTAGAAAGAGTAAACAGAAATTAAGAACTAAACTTTTATGGAGAGGACTGTGTGCCCTTCCAATGCCTAGTTTCTCTTGCCCTAAAACAATGGGGGGAGAAAAAGAGAAGAGAAAGAGAAAAGGAGAGAGGGAGAGAGACAGAGAAATAGAGAGAATGAGAGACAGAGAGACATAGAACTAAACAGAGATAGATAGACATAGAGAAACAGAGAGAGACAAAGAAGTAGAGACACAGAAAGAGAAAGAAGAAAGAAGAAGGAAGATGAAAAAGGAGAAAAAGTGTAATGACAATTTTTGCCTTTTCGTGATACAGAAAATATAAGAAAATTGCTACAGCTTTACCATGATATACATTAATCAAAAATAAAAAGCAATTTGCACTTAATGAAGATTATTGAATAAAAGTGTCATGTTTCTTTAGACGGATTTTCTTTCTGGATTCTTTAATAAATGTTTGACCAAAGTCTGCCCTTGAAAACACACAGATTGCACCCACCAAAGTCAAGAAATATGCATATGCATTCTTGGACCAAATTTGGCTGGATGCTTAATTAGTGTCTGGCTGTGATTACATCTGCGGTGTTGAATTTTCAAATCTAAAATTTCAACATGGCAACAAAACTTTGCAAGATCCCTCTAATTCCCATAAGGGAAAATAACAAGACATTTGATATTTCAGTCAGACCAGAAAAAAAAAATAGAAAGGAAAAAACTGTTTTTCTTCCATCTGAAAGCAATTCCTTAAATTTAAAACAAATAAAATGATTTCAGTAAATACTGAAATACTATAAATAAATAAGCATCTGTCCTTTTAATTTTACTTTTGAAGACTGAGAGGATTTTATAGTATTATTGTGAGTTAAAACGGTGCTTTATCTATCATCTAACCATCTATCTATATATCACCTATTATCTATCATCTACCTATTGATCATCTATCTATCTGTCATTTCTATCTATCTCTCAGATCAGAAGAGATAATTTTCATTCTCTCTCTTTTTTTCTTTATGTGTTTTTCCCCCTACTTCCTGACCAATTCGGATTAGGTACATTTCTTTAGCTCCAACAGAAACTAGGATGGTTTAGTTTCATCATGGTTAAATATCCCATGTTACAAACATTCAGCTTTGTTACCAAGTACTCAACGGTATTTGGTGCTCTAAATGTATTCTTTGGGACCCTTATAGCTTCATTTCTTTTTTCCAGTCCCAGGTTGCACCTTCAGTGATCCAGAGGATAATACATAAGGCTGATGATCTTTCAACTAGTCGACACATACAGATCTTAAAGTAAGAGCCTGCTCCTTGGCTTACTACTATCTACCTAGTTTTAGTAACTATATTTCATGCCAACTGTATATTTCCCTGAAACTGATGCTGATTTCCTTCACAACTCAGTGTCTCGAGTGTCTGAGTTGCTTAGTGTCCGTTAAGGCTGTTTGGGAGACTACATTTGTTGAATAAACTTAATACTTTAAGACCCAAACTAGTATCTCCATAGACTTAATTGCTGAGTGGCTGGCAAGATGACATACTCACCGAAGTGTTCACTTGGCAAGTGTGAGGATCTGAGTTTGAACCTCAGAAACACATTTTTAAAAAAAGTAGAGTAACCTCAGGTTCAGCAAAACAGACCATTGGGTTTCCTTAGCTTTCTGGCTGGTTAGCCTAGCCTATGTACTATGTAGAAAGTTTCGAGCCTTTCGGAAATCCTAATTCAACAAAAGGTGAATAGTATTTGATGGATTATACCAAAAGTTGTTCACTGGCATACATACACAAGTGCATACATACACATCCACACAAAAGCACAGACACATGTACCCACACCTGTGTATATACATACATACAAATATATACAAACACATTAAGAAAACAGGAAGGGACTTTATAATTAGTAAATTCTGGACAATCTGATGTGGTATGACCAATTTTTTTCTTGTGGCCCCTGACAACGTTATGTGGGAGTTAAAATGTATTATTTGTTTCAAGTATTATAACTTATTTTCAATGAAAGCAAAATGCATTTCCTATAATTTGGTATTGAATTTTATAACAGCAGGCAAATCCTTCCGATATGCTGTCATCAAGGGCACATATTTCAAGGGACATGATCAAGTGCTATAACTTAGCTGAACATATATTATTTCTAAGTTAGTTTGACTGGAAATCAGTATGTCTGAATTCTGTTACACAGAAGAACAAGGAAAAATAATTACTCCCATTAGAAGACTCCAAAATCTTTTTATAGACTCTAATCAGCGGTATGATTTACAATTGAATTGCCACTCTGGGACAAGGAACATTGATAAAAATTATATTCTTCACTGCAATAAATGACACGAGAGATGACCCTTTGCCAGCATGCACTTCTCTCACGTTGCTTGAAGAATCATCACCATCCTTTTTCCTCCCTGCTGTAGAAAAGTCTCCTGCTTCCATAAATAAGAAAACACATACCACATTGTACACACACACACACACACACACACACACACACACACACAAACATGAACACACACAAAACTGCAAGTGCATATGTTTCAAACAACAATTAACAGAATTCAAGCCCTCCATATCAAGGAAATACATATCATATCATGTGTTTCCTTACATGAAAATGGAAGCAAAATACTAATGCATATATTTAGATACATTATTGTTTGATTATGGTGAAATTTGAAAACCACTTGCCTTTATTTATAAATACAACTTATCATTGTTTCTACAGAGCTGTTAACAAGTCCAAATCATTGTTTTCTCAATTGTGTTAATTTTGTGGAAGCAAAATTAAAATTAAATGGTGCTCAATAAATGAGAGCCTGTGTTTTATTTAATTCATTGCTTAAAGAAATTAGGTGTCCATTCAGGTAATGTTCATTAGTGGTATTTAATTCCTTTATATTACTGAAGATCTCAGCTTATCATGTAGATCTTGCGCATTTGAGTGGAAAGATGTCATAGGCAGTCTTCGACTTTTGCTGACATATTTTTGCTTGTAATACTAACAGTATATGTGTGTGTGTACATACTGTAAGCTGTATATATACTGTATGTATATATATATATATACATACTGCAAGATATCTCTCTCTCTCTCTCTCTCTCTCTCTCTCTATATATATATATATATATATATATATAGTATGTGCATACATACTGTAAGCTGCGAGTTCCAAACAAATCACACCATACAGCAGGTTTCATGTGGGAGGTTTATTGGGAAGGAGAAAGAAACAGAGGTAGCCTCTGGGAGAGGGAGGAGAGAAGAGAGGCTTTTATCAGCCATGATGCTCGCACAAAGGGACATGCAACAAAGACCATGGCACATGTGCAAAGGGACAGACACAGGAGCAATGCTGTAGTCTCTTGGGCTGATAGAGATGATATATCTCATGTATCCTTGATGGGTCAATAGAAAGCTTGTTGTAAAGATGCCTGGTTGTCATGAAGTCACTTATAGCTGTCCATGGCTGAGCCTAATTCCCAGCATTTACTATTTTGCATGTACATGGGAATCATGACTCGGACTCCACTGCTTCCCACTCCAGGAAAACATGGATCAAGGACCCCCATTAAGGAATTTGTTCTGCCTCCCCTGAGTGGTATGCCAACAGTCCTGTGGGCACCCCAGTGATGAAGCAGGATGCAGCTCGGTGTTCCTGTTCATCTTCTACATCACTTTTGCGAGGTGTTCTGCTGTCATCCCACAAAATTAAGCCAGTCTAATTGAATTATATAGGAATTAGTGCTCCTTGGTTTAACTCAAATCGCTATAGACAATAAGTAAAACCAGGGGTATATGGGAGATAAGTTCTGAACAGTAAGGATGGAACTTTCACTGTGGAAAATGAATTGTCTGAATAGTGAGTGAATTTTGTTCTCTGGTTTAAATGTATCATCCACAAATTTTAATTGCAGTCTTTTTCTATTCTTAAGTGTACTAGGAAAAGACCTTTAAATACTATTGAGATTCTTGCATATGGTAACATAAAGTTAAAAATAAAAAAATAAAAAAAACTTGAACTTGACTCTATTGGTAAAGATTTTTTTTTCAAAGAATTGAAAGTGTGCAGTTAATCCATTTCCATAAACATCTAGAACTTGCAGCTGTGACTGTCACTTAAACTTCCACCCGTTCACCACTTGCCCCAGCTCTCTTGATTCTATTTTCAGCCACAACCTATAATTGACGTTATTTTGATCCTAAAACAGCATCATAGTCTAAGATATCTCTGACTTACAAGTATTGATCTAAAATACACATATTTGAAATTTGACGCGAAGAAACAACCCACATGCTACATGAAGGGTTAGGTTTGGGTATAATTATGGCACGTAATAACCAAACAAGTGAGTTGAAATCCCTTAATCAATTGAGACGTTTCATTTTTCCAGTGGGATGGGAAGGTGGTCTGTGATACTGTAAGGTTTGCTTTCTGGGATGCGTGCACGCTCGCCTCCGAGATCAAAGGCATAGCTCAGTGATATCATTTGCTCTGCAAATAGGAAAAGGTAAGCAAGTCATACTGCAGTCTGATTTACAGTAAAAGACTGGCAGGCACCCTTCCTTCACATCAGTAAACATTGGGGAGATTGAAGTGTGCCTCCAAGTAGAAGGCCCTTTACCACAACAGTGGAAAATACTCAGTAATGAGTAGTAATTAGTGATTTCTTCCTTTGGTACTCAATATATTTAAATTCTGCGTATTTTAAAACTCAAAGACTGGGTTATAGAACTCATCTGTTGTGAGACTCTACTCAAGTATATAATAAAATAGCTTATGTATATTTACAATATTAAAAGTACTAAATTTATGATTATATACACACTATTTATTTTAACACATGGATATATTGTCTCAAATCCTTTGTGTGTTACTGTGATCAGTATATCTTTGGGGCCCAAACAAAGCTTGGAAATTTAAGATGAGCTTTAAGCCTGAAAGAAACTCCATAGAACTCACCATAGAGTATAGCCGCTTAGGAAGTTGTACATTCAGCAAAGGGCTTCAATGAACATAGAGATGTTAGAAATTTACATACTTACTGATTATTTGGATGGATGGCATTGATTTAACTCAGACATACAGTTTTGTTGTGTTGTTATGCTTATTTTAAATGCCTTATCATTCTTAGTGAACAAAACAAATATTTGAGCACATTATTTGGAGGTAGGTGGAGAAGTGACACATGGTGGCACAAGGGTGGTCTACTTTAAATGGCATCATCAAAATCCTCTCTGAGGAGACGAAATTTAATCTAAGGTAGAGCTATGTGAACTTCAAACTGAAGATCTTCCCAAACGGACTCTATAAAGAGATACGGGGGCACAACGAGCCTCATATACTAGAAGAAGATGATGAAAATGGCAATCTGACAGAAATGGAATTTTATGATGAAGAATGGGAGATGATATTACAAACACAAGGTTTGGTCAACCTTAATTTAGTTGTTTCTCTAACAGAGACTTCCTATGTAACCTGGAAACTCTTTGATATTTCAATCCATTTCATCCTGCTGACAGTTGACACTGTAGATTGTGACCCCAGCACTCTTGGCCCTGATAGGATGTTGGAGTGCAAGGACATATGAAGTTTTGTTTCTCATACAGAGTGTAACACAATGGATACTTTTTAGCAAAGCTATGAGAAGTCTCATTTCGTCTAACAACACTACCAACCACCATATTGAATAACTGTGGTAACAAAAGGGTCGATATCAAGGTTGAAAGCATGGTGTTTTAAATGAAAAAAAAATGTTAACTGGAAAACACGCTAGCTTTGGAAAGGAAGATGTGATCATATATAGGAGGTATTTTGGAGAATAAGAAAACAGCATGAAAATAGGTTGGAAACTGAGGAAAGGGAAATAGAGAAAAGATAGGAACTCAGAATAAGCTCAATAGTGTCACTATAAAACAGAAAAAATAAGTAGTTTAAGTGTAAGCCAAGGAGTGAAAGTAAAAGGCAAGGAAATGTGTAATGCATTTCAGTTACCAGAAGAACATTGTCATTGTTGATGGCATGGCCTGCGCATCTGAGGTGTGATCACATCTAAGGGCACAGCTTTGAAAGTCACCAAAACCACAGTAGCATGGTCTTTGAGGGCAAGCATAAACAGAGAACAGCCCACAGGTCAAACTGTGGGTATCCTGACACACAGATGACAGCTAGATAAATTAGAGTCCATGAAAGATCTACATCAAGTACCCAAGGTGATAGAAGGGAATCCAGTGGTAACAGTTTAGGCTCCTGTCAAATGTTGAAAGGAAAAGCTAAAAGTGATAAAGTAGGGGTGGGTGGCTTGCATGGAGACGGCTTGAAGACATTAGTGTGGAAGTTGGACTAAAGTTACTTGAACAACATTATTCTTCTAAAGACGGTCATTATTTTTTCCAGATTTTGGGGGAGGGGCACATTATTTGGAATGGTAGAGATGTTAATGTATTGTTTGAAAGACTGAAAGGCACTGGACACCTGGTTGAAGAGCCATAGTAATTCACCATTGTTTTTAACTTACCTCCCTTTAGTTTATAGATAAACTATAAGATGCTTATGGATATTTCTCAAGAGGTGATGAAATATACTGTTACATCACCAAATGAAGAAAATAAAGCTACATTATCTTTGTGTAATGAATGATAAACAAATTCATAATTTTGAAACTAAAGTATGGATAAACTATTGTAGATGACATATTAGTCAGATTTTCATAGCTATAACAAAATGCCTAACTATAAAGAAAGGCAGGCTAACTACAAAAATAATGTTCCTGACTTATTTAGCTCGTATTTCTGGAGACTGAATGTCAATAAACATGGTCCTTACTCTAATGCGAGCCTCTTATGCCTCATGACAATTGACAGAATCACATCCAAGAAAGATTCCATGGCAAAGACTGAAGCCAGAGAGAAGATGAAGTCACATGATCCAGAATACATGCATCAAAATGGCCAAAGGATGACCAACTAGGCTCACTTGTTAAAGGTCTGGCTTTCTCTCAAGACTGAAACCCCAGTGCTCAGACCCTTAATATGTGAAGCTATGTGGGACCATTACAGATCTAAAACTTAAAAATTGTTCTGTAAGTTCTAAGAGACTATATGACAGAGATGTTCTGTCACAGGCTCACAGACACAAGGCAGACAAAGTGAGCTCATTCGCCTTCACTTGATTCACTTAAGCAAATATTTTACTACAAACTGTGCTCTTGAATTTAATTTGTGTTGAGGTTGTAATCGAAAAAACAAACAAACAAACAAAACCAAAAAGAAATTTACAATCTTCTTTCAGAAAGAGCCTGGGATTTTAGAAGCAATGTTTACTTAAATTCAGTTTTATAAAATGGCATTAAAGTATGATGATGTTCAACATGATGAGAGCTTAGAAAAATGTATGACTTCTACGGTAATAACGAATACATATATGTATATTCTCATCTTGAGAAATATCCACAAGCGTTGTGTTCTGCTATCTGTGCTAGAGGGAGGTAAGTTAAGAATAATGGTGAAGTACTAGAACTGTGGCTCGTCAACCAGGGGTGTCCAGTGCCTTGTAGTTCTTCAAACAATACTCAGGTATATGTACCTGCCTATGTATTGCTTTGCTAAAGACACACTAGTACTCTTTACCTACAGCAAAATCCAGGCTAAATTGGGTAAGAAGTATCTGGTATAAACACAGATAGTTTGAATTACCAACATCCCAGCAAATATTTCCCATTTAGGCTCATGAAAGCAACACTAATTAAAATCTGCCCACCATATAAACTTTCCTCCCTCCTCCTCCAACCTTTCTGTTGCACACACATGCACAGATATGTGCATGTGCATACACACACACACACACACACACACACAGCTTGAAAGAAGGAAAGAGATGCATCATGTCAAGAAGGTTTCAGCTGTGTGATCACTCTTTCTTGGGTTCTTGTCATCCAGTCCCACTCATCTCCAGAGCTCACACATGCCTCATGGACTTTCAGGTTGGAAATTTGTGAGTTAAATGGGGGACGCAGTAAAAATGACTGAGGTTCATTATATACATGTGTGAAAGTATCAAAGAATAAACACAAAACAACACATTCATATTTAAATATTTATTTATATGTTTGCATGATGATGAAGATGAAGAAGATGAAGATGAAGATGAAGATGAAGACTATAATGATGAAGGATTCCAAGTCCACAATATGGAAATACAAAACTTATCTGGCCTCTCAGAATTTTTAAGCAGCTTTTTATTCATACTAAAGTTCACAGAGAATGTATTTAAATCTACAGGAAATTAACAACCAATACTCATATAGATTTTCAACAGTTTCAACAGGTAAGATGCTAACTATTCCAAACTTTACTTAACTTTGCCCAAAATTTTTAAAGGAATATTAACAACATTCAGGTAGCAAATAATCCTTAATGTTACAAAAATCATTTTAGTGCTATGTTCTCTCTTAAAACATACGTTATCATCCAAGTTCATTACTCCAGGTTACACACCTGGAGGACTTTAAGTCAATACACCACGGAGACTCTTAAACATCTGCGTACACTGCAGCGTTCTTCACAGTAGCAGAGGCGTGGAACTGTCTAGATCCCCAACAGTGAATGTGTAGGGAACAGTGATGGGTAGAGAGAAAATGTAGTATTGGTGCATTTCACTATGAAATTTTATTCACCCATAAATAATGAAATAATGTCGTTTTCAAGAATTGGTTAAACAAAGTAAGCCATACTCTGAATGACAAATACCATGTTTTTCTCTCATTCTGAATCCAGATTTAAATACGCATGCACCTGTGTATACACATAAGGGAAAGCATAGTGAAGCCCGGCTTATGGAGGGAGGGGACGAGGCCTGGAGGGAGAAGGAGCGCAAGCATGAGGAGCTGAAGAGAGGAAATGTAACGTGTTTTCTCTCCTATGCAGGATTTATGGGTTAAGAGACTAGAGCGGGGCATGCTGGGGAGGGAAGAGATTCACAAGAGGAATCAGAAAAGGAGGGGAAAGCAAGGCTGGAGACAAGGTACAACGGTACAACGATAAATATGTATGAAAGTACAATGCAGCTCATTATGCCACTCACTAAGTAAGATGTTGATGAGGAAAGGGGCGTCGGACCCCTGCGCTGAGAACGCTGAAGGCCCAGGTTCTTCTCAGTCTAAAATGGTGGCCAGTCTGCCGCAGGTGAACTCTCTTGTAATGTCATCTGTCACTGTTTAGTAGAATGAGTCTACTTAGTTTCTCTTCTCATAGGAGATGAATTAATTAGACGACAGACTTCCCAAAGTATTAACAATTAAATTTTCTCAACAAAAACACAGTAGGCTTTAATATAGTCCTTCTTGATAGAAAAACATAATTGCGTTTTGAAGACTTAAGCAATATCTCTTCCACGACCTGGAGTAAAAAAAAAAAAAAAAAAAAAAAAAAAAAAAAAAAAAAAAAAAAAAAAGTGCCAAAAAAGCCACACAAAACAAAACAGCAGCAACAACAACAACAAAACAAACCCTCTCCTCCTCTCACATGCCAGGTACCAAGAGTCCAGCTTTCACCCATGAATATCAGTGGGAATTACTTTTGTCACTTTGAAAAGACTCTCCAAGCATCATGGTGTACTTTTCCCTAAAAGCCTGAATTGCTGTGATATAGGAACGAACATATGGCATCCCTAGAGACTGAAATAGAGGAGACCCCAGAGAAGCTCTTGACCGTATATCATAAGGAGCCATCCATTGCTGCTTCTAGAGTGAGGATGGATATATGGTTGACTTTTGTATCCAATCTCTAGTGCTTTATGCCACCATTAAAGTTTCTGTGGGTCCAGTACTTCCACTCTCCCAGAAATCAATTTCCTTCTAGACTTGATTTTCTGCTTACCCTGGCTTATACTAATGCTTTCTTGTTCTAACATTAATACAACTGTTACTTTCCAATTTTCAGACTTTTGTACTTCGTTTAATGCGAAAACATTTTGTATTCCCAGGCTTCATCTGTTGGAGGTGATAATTAATGTTGGCCCCTTGCTCCCTTACGCCTTGTGTTTTCTGACCATCTTCTCCTCCACTCTTCTTTTCTGGCTGTGGTGTCAAACTTTTTCCCATGGAGTTTGGCATGGGGAGAAAGGCGCTTCAAGTGAAAGGTTTCCAGCTGCAAGTCAAAGGCTTAGACTTGCGGTTCCAAGTTGGTTTTGTTACATCTCTAAATGGTCTGTCTTGCCAGACACAATCCCATGTGCAATACACCCAGAGTTAAGGATAACTTGCAGTACGTTTTCTTACGAGGTTAGTTTGTGGTTTATAGTCTCTCTTAGCACCATAGAAATAAAAGGTTTTATCCTCTCAGAGGAGGACATCTCATTTTATTTATTTTTTAATATTTGATTATGTTTATGTTTATATTTGTTTTGCTGGATGTACTTCTGTGTACCTCAAGCATGTCTGCTGCTCCAGGAGGCCATAAGAGGTCATCAGATCCCTGGAACTAAAGTTATGGGCGGTTGGTATCATCCATGGATGCTGAGAATCCATCCTAAGTGCTCTGAGAGATCAGCCAGTGCTCTGAACTGTCTCTCCAGGTCCAGGATGCCATGTGTTGAATGACAGAAGAAAATACTATCAGGACAACTTCCATAATACTGGATAAAACTGCCTTCTAGATCTGATGCCTCCAGAACAACTGAAGACTAAGTGAACACTTTTGATGCAAATTCCTTTTTTTAAGATTTATTTATTTATTTTATGTTATATGAACACACTGTTCTTGACACACCAGAAGAGGGCATCAGATCCCATTACAGATGGTTGTGAGCCACCATGTGATTTCTGGGAATTGAACTCAGGACCTTTGGAAGAGCAACCAGTGCTCTTAACCGCTGAGCTATCTCTCCAGCCCTGATGCAAATTTCTTATCTGAGAGTCAGCAGCTGTCAAAGTCCAGCAAACAGAAAGGAACATATTATCTAACTCTTCAGACAAATGGCACCTTAACCATTCCCTTTAACTTCAAATCAAATAATTACAGATTAAAAATTCCCGGCCAGAAAAGATTATAAAAAATTCTATATTAAGCTCTTATAGGAGGAAGAGATACAGGCCGAGAAGATGGTTTATGATGTAAAATGATGGCTGCACAAACAGGAGAACTGGAGTTCGAATTAAGTGCTCAAAATAACATCTGGAGCCCTACAGTGCAGTACAGTGAGGATACAGAGAGAAGTCCTGGGGTGGGGGGTGTCTCTGTCAAGCTACAGTAGCCAAAATGTGACCCTCACATTCAGTAAGAGACCCTTTCTCCAGATAAGCAAACAGATTCGCAGGCAGAAACATTATTGGAGAAGAAATCCCAAAATCCACATAGGAGCTCCCCATGTGCCTGAGCAGAGGAGCGTATACACGTGTGCACATTCCATCCACACACAAATCAATACCTAAAAGTTCTGTGAGCAGGAGAATAATGACAACTGTTAAATCATTTGTTCAACAACGTGAACCTTTGTGTTGACTTATCAAGTTTCAGCACAATGGGCTGATCTTTGTTAGTTTTACAAAATGAAAGTGAACCTGAAGTATCGTTATTATGTGTTTGAAAACAATAGACTTTCTATGGGTACTACCAAAATTACCAGTAACTGTATGTAGATGATGTTTTAGAGCTGTTCAATAGGGTAGATTTTTTTCCATTTCCCAAGCCCCTTCAGAGTTTTATATATTAATTACACTATCTGAATTAGTAGAATGAAATTTCCTCTAGGTTCTCCATTTAAGTTTCTTTTTCTGTACTAGACTGAGCAGATGCCATTATTAGTGTTGGTAGAGTTTGAAGGGATTCTTGATATGAATTTCCATCAGGTTTTGCCTGGCCTGTCTGACTCTCTGAGTCCTGAGCATCTCCTTCAGGGCAAGAGAGGAGAAATGAGAAAACACAAGATCAGGTCTGCCACTGTGTTCCCATTAACCTGAGTGGTCCCTTCACAACCTCGGAAGTGCACAGAGTGAATGATGGTCCACGTGGGGCAGGGCAGATCGATTCTGTAATTTTTACTCACTGTTTCTCCCCAGCTCTAACTGGCTATTGATTGGATGAGCTGGGGATGGGTAGAGCCTCTGGGACCTTGGAGAAACTCAGAGGAGATTCCCTTCCTCCACTGGCAACCTTCTGGAGCTGAGAGCCATTTACTTTACAAAGGGAAAGTTAACAATGAAGCCACCTGAAGAGAAACAAATACTACCCAACAATGGGAAAAAGAGCCTGCCTCCTGTTTATTTAATTTTAAACCTCAATTATACATTTAAGCTTAGGAAAACAAGCATTCACATGTGTTTCAAAGCTTTGTGGCAATTGAGACAGGTGGTGCAGTTGTTTTGAAGACAATTTGATCCAATCTTTACTTAACAGACATGGAGACTGAATCCCACAGTTAGTAATTTATCTCCTCCAAGACTCGGAGCAAATCTGTGTAACCTTGGTTCTCTAATTCCCAGTTCAGCACCAGCTATCATGTAACTGTTTTCTTGCTTCTACTCGAGAGCCACAGAGCAGGTCTCTATTCCCGCTTTTGATCTGGTATGCCCTGTTATAACACTTAAAACGAATGGAGCCACTCACTCCCTGTGACATCCCATGATATTAGACTGTAAAAAACGCAAAGAGCAAAGGGCTGACGTTGTTGAAAAGATGTTCCAATAATGGAGCTTACCCTGGTCTGGAAGTCCGGCTTTCTGAGATTACACATTTCTCTAAGATTTAAGGCAGTTTGAGTAGGTTTCTCTTCAGCTTTAATAGAACAGTTCTTAAACTTATCCTTTACTGTTCCGCTCCAGTGGGGACACAGTGACTTCCCTGCAAGGAATGTATAAACTCCTTCTGGCTCCTGAGACAAACAAGCAGCAGTGGTTAAAATATTAGTTTCACAAATTAAAAGTGTCCTGATAGCCTGGCAGTGGTGGCGCACGCCTTTAATCCCAGCCCTTGGGAGGCAAAGGCAGGCACATTTCTGAGTTTGAGGCCAGCCTGGGCTACAGAATGAGTTCCAGGACAGCCAGGGCTACACAGAGAAACCCTGTCTCGAAAAACCAAAAACCCAAAAAGTGTCCTGATAGTTTCTCAGCCCTTAATATCCTTTGCTAAATTGGAGGGTGCAGTGATCCAGAGGCAGTAGCCCTCTGCCCCCCAAATCCCAGAGGCATGAGGTTCTTCTAGGATTGTGGATTTCATTCAAGGGCATTACTTAACAGAAAATAATATGAGGGTCACAACATTTTAATACCAGCTATTGTGGTCTTAGTGTATGATATTTCCCATAAGTGGGTGTTGGAATACTTGGTCCCTACTTGTGGGTGGTAGCATTCTGTCTAAGCTTTGCCCCAGAGTTACCTGGTAATATCCAGGCGGGTTTGACTCACTATAAAAGGGGCTGCTTGCCCCTTCCTCACTTTCTTGGTCTCTTGTTCCTCCCTTGTTCTTTTCCTGTTTCCCTTCCCTTTCCCCTTCTCTCCCCATTCCCCACCCCTTCTTTCTCCAGGAGCTCATGGCTGGTCTCTACTACTCTATTCTTCTCTTTCTCTCTTTCTCTCTGTCTCTCTGTCTCTCTCTCTCTGTCTCCCTCTCTCTCTCTCTCTCTCTCTCTCTCTCTCTCTCTCTCTCTCTCTCCTACCCTTTTAACTCCCTTCCCCATTCACTGAATAAACTTTATTCTATATTATACTTTCATGTGGCTAGGCCCTCAGGGAGAAGTGACGCTTTGGCATGGGCCCGTTGAGGCGTCTCCTTCCCCCAAACCTCACCACACCTCCATAGAACATAGATCTCTCCTCTCTTTATCTTTTTATAAGCAATCATGGGGAACTGTTTTCAATGCCTGTAGAATATTTTGGAGGTTGAATCTCTCTGGAGGAAGGACATCACTAGCCTTCTCCTGCCTCCTGTGGGCTATTTCCTGATCTCTATTACAATGCAATCAGCTACCTCACTTCCTGTTTCTTTCCCTTCCTGGCCCACGCACATCCCTTCCTAAATTGCAGGTCCAACTGAATCTCCTTTTATATTACATCTTGTTAGGCATTTACCACAACAGTGTGAAAAAGCAGTGAGTACTTCTTCATTTTACTCCAGGTCAGCTCTTCTCTGCCAACTATAATTTGTCCCCTTGGAAATTTGTCCTGGCAAGGGACAAGTGACAGTATTTGGATACAATTTTAGTTGACACAAAATGTGGGACGTGTTAGTGACATCTAGTGAGTATAGGCCAGGACTCTGCTAAACATCTCACAATGTAGGATGATGCAGGCTAAAATGTGAGTGCTTTTCATCCTGAGAACCCATATTGTAACTTACCTGCATCCTACATAAATTCTAGTGCACCTGTCCTTTCAAATAGGAGTTTGTATTCTATTCAATAAGCTCTTTGTTCAGACAGAAATAATAAAATGGTTTAAGCAAAAAAATTGAGTTTAGATTTGTTTTTGTTTTTTTATACAGGATAGTCTAAGATCATTCATTGCTCAATCCTTACTGCCTGTCTTCTCTTACAGGGTAGAGTAGATCTTAATACTGCCAGAGGCATGGGTCAAGGTCACCAGGAGTCTAAGTACACAGGGAGAACCTGGTATGGTGGCCTGGACAAGAATGGCCTCTCTAGACTCATGTATTTGAATCTTAGTCCTGAGATGCTGGAGCTGTTTGGGAAGGACTGTGAGGAGAAGCCTTGTTGGAGGAGGCGTGTCGTGGGGTAAGCTTTGAGTTGTCAGTATCCTTCACCAGTTAGCTCCCTGATCTCATCCTTTGGATCAGGATGTAAGCTTTCACCTACTGCTCCAATGGCATGTCTGCCTGTCTGCTGCCCTGTTCTTCACATGACAGTCTAGGACTCTAACCCTGTGAAAACAAATACACCTAATAAAGTCTTTCTTCTCTATGTTTCCTAAGACATGCTATCTTATCACAGCAATAAAAGTAAAAAAGACACAAACAAAACAACAACAAAAACTAAGAAACCTGGGGGAGTGACTAGTCTCTTGGATATTTAATTCATATATGTATATTTTTAATTGATGGATTGCATGATAAGCTCTGCTCCATTGGCTGTCAACTGATCAGCCAGAGCCTCTAACTGATACTCAGAATAATCTCAAGTCTTTTTGCTCAGTCAGCGTTAGCAGGCTACCATTTACTCCACAGCCAACTTGGCTTCAGTGGGAGAAATTTTTCTTTGAAGCTGCCTTTTATTACACAAAATAGACTGGTGTCTTTTTTTTTTTCAGGAAGAACCTGTGGTTTTGTTGTTTGTTTGTTTGTTTGTTTGCTTTCTGTTGTTTGTTTTTGGTTTGATTTTTTATTTTGGTGACAAATACATTCATTCAAATTTTAAAATGAGCTCTTTGGCATTGGAATCCAATTCAGTTCAATTGGGGTTGAAGATAATTTAAATCAAAATCTTCCACAAGCAGCAATAAGAAAATCTATCATTAATCAACCCCTACTGTGTGTCAGGTAATTTGTCTACATTCATGTCACAGAAAGTTACTGATTGTTGTCTGTGCATCCAACTGGCCTACAGTGGTATAGCCTGGACTCCTGGATGCAGGATACTATCAGCAGCCACAAACAAAATCAAAGCCTCTGACCCACCAGATACGATATCTTGCCTCTTTCTCATTAAATTCAACTTTGCCTTCCTAGGAATATTTTCAAGATGAATTCAAAGATAATGTTTTTAGCTACTTAGATGTGAAGTTTCTTAAGCTAAGAGGATCACGTCAGTATAATTAAAATGGCCAGTGAGACTGTGAGAAGAGAAAGCATAGTTTTAGGACAGAGCAGTGTTAAAAATTATTCTACCTCAAAAACAAACAAACAAATGAAGGAATGAAAAAGCCTCAGTAGAGGTCAGTTGATAGTGTTCACTGTCTTACATGTAAAGGTCTCCGAGTGGACAGACAATGATATCTTAATACTTCAACTGAAATGATGACATAAACCCCATCGGTCTGCATTTAAGGACCAGGCCTGATTTCGAAAAGAAGAGGGTAAGACACCAGCTCCAGGAACTGACCACAAAATCCAGACACAAAGTCATTAAAACTACCTCCCAATGAACAGCCTGGAGATAACCATAAGAACGGAAAAATATCTTACCACAGGACAGTCTATCTGTGCTAGACAGCCCTATCTCATCCTTGGTCTTATGGTTAAATGTTCATGACATGGGAATGCAGAACACTGACCACCCGCGACCCCACCCCCAGCACTCACCAATGAAATTTTAGGTTACCTAATCCTTCTAGAAAACTCCCCTAATTTCCTTTAAGAAGGCCTAAACACCTTTGTCTGGTGTCGCCATTTCAAAGAATGGTTGACCTCAACATACTGGATGCTCCTGCAGAACAAATGCTCTTGGTCTTTGCATACTATCTGAGTCTGGGGTCTTCCTTTAGTGACTTTCAGACCCTTACACTAGGGCTAGAAAAAGAATAGCAGGTAGTTTATGGATTATAATGGCAGCACTTTAGAGGCTGCAGCTGGAAGGTTGTGAGTTCAAATCCAATCTGGACTATAGTGTTTGAGACTACCTCGGCAACCACTTCTCCCTGTAAGTGGGCCCTGGAATGGGAAAGATAGCACTAGATTACAGAGAGGTCTCTAGTGCTGTGTCTACACTGAAACTATTAAGGACAGATGATACTCCATATAGAGCTTGTTATATCCTTCTAAGCTTTCCCCCCCAAAAACAGAAATTACATAATTCATAAAAACCATCAATAGCAACACGTACATGCACACACACAAGTCAGACACTGATTACACATATCCACCCCTTGAGGAGCAATTAAATGGGAGTATTAGAGTCAACTCACATGTTGCTTCATTATCATCAAATGTGTCCTGTGTACTTCTTGTCCCCAAAACAATAGGCGACAATATCACTGTTACCAAGATCCATAGCAGCAGAATGGGAAGACATGAAATGTTCTATCAAAAATTAATTTTTAAAAAAGCTATGTTTAGGTCTTCGTAACCAGAAGTTTATTTTCCTAATGGCAAAGTCCGTTGAAATGTTGCCGATGGGAACAGGGTAGGTATTAATAAAGGAAAGCCCAGCACTACAGGAGAAGAAGGGACGTGTTGATTTAGTTTACGACAATGATTAGAAAAATAAAGCAGTTTTATTTCTCATGTTGGCAACTCAGTAATCTGAGGTGAATCCATCTCAAAGAAAAAGACTCAACTATTACTTAAGACTGTGCTCCTTCTAGCAGGAGGAAAAAGACACAGTTTTCAGCATGATACATAAGGCACGGGAATCCAGTAACTGCTGGAGAGCGGAGAGCATTTACACTCAGGCTGTGAGGAGGCACAGGAACATTTCCTGAGAAGACCACATGGTGGGAAGTAAAGTTTTAAGGATGAGTAAGAGTTAGCCAGGCAAAGAATGTGGTGAAGTACATTGGGGCAGTTAAGCAGCGTGAGCTAACACAGAGAGCTGTGAATCAGCACGGTGCATGGGGAAAACAGCAAGCCATTTGATTTCAAGCACATACAGTAAGAGGCAGGACATGGCTGTAGATAAGATGGGAGAGTTAGGTAGGTCACCAAGGGCCAGACAGTATATAATAGCAAAGTGTGGGGATTTTAGAGTCGCATGGGGTTCCGTTGAAGAGTTCTGAAGCAGGCAAGTGGCACATTGAGATCCAAGTTTAGATGAAATGTCCTTGGTAATTTTATGAAGAGTGGATTGGAGAAATACCCCAGGTGGTTAAGCGTCCATTATTAGTAGGTAGCAATGAAAAGGGTCTGGTCACAGAGAAGAAGGGGAAGACAAGGGGAGGTGTTAGGTTCATTTAGCAGTTGGTGAGCTGGAAGCTACTGTAAGACAAAGAGGATTTAAATGGACGATTGTTTTATGACGAGTATGTTATGACAGACACAGAATGATGAATATGGAGAAATTAGCTTGCAATAGGTATGAGATAGTTTTGGAAATTCTTAACAGAGCACTACATACGCTAATCTGAGCTTCAATAAATGTAGGTGCTCCAGAAAGGGACAGATCAAAGTAATAAACATTGGTTTATAGGTAAAACTAGAAAAATAAAATCCTCCAGGGAAGGAGAGCAGTGTGGAAGCAACCAGAGCTCAGTGCTGAGAGACATTTAAAGATGAATCCAGATAGGAAAGCCTGCATACAGGAGCCTAGAACACACATAAATCAAACAGAAAAAAATAACAATCAAAAGGATTGCTACCTATCAGTCGAAGGAAAGAATGTTCATCTCCCCACTGTTCTAGGAACAGAAGATGAAAGGGGCCCAATGGGCTACGAATCAGGAAGCTATTGGTTACACTGACAAGATGGCTTCAGTAAATTTAAAGAAACAGTGTGTAAGTTGTAAGGTACAGGCTACTGAGGAATGAATGGGAAAGGTGAGACACTGTTTCCTTTCAAACAACACACAGCTGAGGCCAGCCCAGAGAGATCTGACCCAACTGGGAAAGGGAGGTCTTGCATCCAATAAATTTCACATAGGTTGATTTCTAATTGTGTTTCATGAGGTTATTTAGAGAATGTGTATGTGTGAAATGTAACAAGGGAAAACCAAAGGAAGGAAGAAGAAAGACAGGGGAGGGTAGGATCTGGCAGCTGAAGGAACACTGGGCAAATGTTCAGAAAATTAAAAGAAAAAAAAGATGCTTAAGCATCTGAAGGTGAGAGAAGAAGAGCAAATACCTCATGCTTCATGTGTTCAAGTTTCTAATAATTTGGAATGCTTGATAATTAGGGCCAGTGATTGTGAAAATAAGGAGTTTTAAGCACAAAGGTGGAGGGGTTGGTGAAGGAAAAGGAAAGATATTGATACAGGAGGCAAAAAATTGTCAGGTCTAAGGAATTAGCAGTAACTGAATACTATAAGTTTGTGTGACTACCTGAAGGTTTAAGGGGAGGCGCATTTGTAATGGAGTTGCTTTTTCCACAGTGTCATGAGAAAATAAAAATTAAGTCCACCAAGCTTTTGGTGGATATCTACAAAGATAACTTCACAGAACTGGTGTGTTGATAAAATATTTCTGGAGCTGACTCATGAATCCCAAGCTGAGCAGTGGGCAGCAAGGTTTTAGAGAGAAAAAGTGGGATCCAAGAACTGTGTGACAGGTAAGATGTTTAGCATGAGAACCCAGAGAGAGAGAGAGCACAAGTTAAGGCCCAAAGCATTAGTGTTCAAGTGCGGAGTTAATTTCACTCAGTTTCAAAGAATCTCGTGGTCATGGGCTTAACTTCCGGTTTTAAGTTAGGGAGGCCGATTACAGAGAGTAAATATTTATTTTATCTGTGTTTAAATGACCCCAGATTGATCTTAACGATGCCAACGCCTCTGTATTTTCATTACATGTCATTGTCTCTTACAATTTGTCTTTTAAAAAGTACTTTCGGGATGCAGATTGTACACGTACATAGATCTGTAGCCCTCTCATCTTCAGAGGCTCAGAGTGGTTCTGGAATCGTTGGTTCTAATTATTTTCTTTATACTTTGTAACTACAAGTGGTTGTACCTGCTTTTTCTGAGTCTGATTTAGAAATTTTTCAAATATATTAGTGTTGTTTTTCAGTTTGGTAGTGTACAACCTAATGACATTTGTTTGTGTGATACGATAAGGTTTCAGGCTTGCCAGTAATTAAGTAAGCGAAGCGGGTACGTTGTCAAAACTAGGTCGTTTTAATACAAATTATTCAGCAAGAGATATGTTTTAATTTTGGAAAAATGGTGCTTATCTGAACAAGCGGCATACCTCTCTTCGAGAATATATATACGGGTTTACTACAAAATCACTGGCATGAACTGGATGAGTCCGCCCACCTTTATAAGAGGATGAAAAGCCCTGTGTGGGGAAATCGAAAGCTGAGCCGGAGCTCAGCAAGTTGCAGTCATGAAAGCATAGATACTTATTTTTCTTGTAACAAAACATATGTGTGAAGGTCTTAATATCATTCCTGAGATTATATTATATTCCACTAATATAAGTGATCAAGTCATTCTTTGACCTGGCTTTGAACCTGAATCATAGGTTTTCCAAATCCTTACTTCTGAACTTCTAACAGATTTATTCATTATAAAAATCAGCCCCTAAAGCAGCATACTTCAATATAAGGTATAAAGTATATTTTCATGTTATTACCATGTGAAAGGGTAGCTTTTTATTACATTTTAGTTCATGTCAAATGTTTAATTTTAATTTAGGTGCTGTGAATCAGAAAAAAAAAATTTTTTAAAGTGCTCCCACCACTTGGTTGTTTATTTTATTATTTATATTTAGAGAGTATTTTCATCCCCAAACGTATTCTGTAACTAAATCAAATGTCTTTATTTTGTAGATGAAAGCTGTGTTTAAGAGGAATATGCAAAATCACATTCAAACCTTTAAGCATGAGGTCACTAAACCCCCTCCTTCTTCCTGGCCACTGCTACGTCTTTTTCCAGACCCTTCACCCGCTTCATTTTAGCCCTTAGCTCTCTCCTAATGAATGAATTGGCATTTCATATTACCTTATTATCCTATAAAACAAAGTGCATACTCGATAACATTAACGGTAATTTCTCATAAAGACACATTATCGATCCGGGAGCTACCTGTAAGCATTGAAAATTGCAGCCTGCACACTTAGCCTTTCACATCTGGGCCTGAAGAATTAAAGAAAAATTAAATTTGACAGCAGTAAATTCACAGGCACAATCTAGGCCTCAATTTATATGCAAAATGAAATGCTTTATGAAAATTTCTTCTATTTTCTCACGGAGATTTGGGAGATGATTCCTCTGGATGCTTCTCCCTTTAATATCCCTCCACTTAAAGATTATACTGCAGTTACTGCATACTCTTTGATGTATAAATAATCAAGTTAAATTACGGGCAGTAAGGAGACTAGTGCACTGCCATTCTTATTTTACAAAGTAATTTCTACCCTAGAGGGTCAAATTTCCCTGACAAATTCTTAATTACTATGTTGCAACAGAAGCAGAATCTATTTGTGCATAAATCCTGGGCATTCCCATGTGGCGAGTAACTGATATTACCAGGCATTTCGCTTGGCCTGCGCACTGAACTCCATAATTAGATAATACTTTTGATGATGGTACATTTGAAGTCTTAATCCATTTAATTTTTTATGAGATTTTTTTTATTTTAATAGGGATATGTTAGTGACCACTGCCTGTTTAAAAATCATTAAGATTCTGTCCACAGCAGTAATAAAGATTAAAGATTACTAATACAGCATTCATAACCTTGCTGGTTTTTCAGAAATCCAGGGCTTAAGGTAAATGTTAAAGGTCATTTAATATGTTAGTCACTAATTATCATCTTGGGTAATAGGTTCCTTTTCTAATTATCATGGTATAAGAGTTCTATTGTTTGGGTCTGTGATTCTGATTTTCATATTTAGCTTTTTGGGGGATGTGTAATCCAGGAATTAAGCTCCTGAACATTGATGAAAGTAGGTAATGCTTGATGATTAACTGGATAAAAGCTTGTATTTGAATGATTGTGAGGTATACTGCCTTGAAGTTTCCTACAAAAAGATCAACTTTTTTTCTTTTTTTTTACTGTGTTCAGCATAAAGAACACCATGAGAGGGAAGTACCCATATTCTAGCATCAAACTATGATAAACATAACAACAGACTTTGTACATGTTAACCAAAACACTAGAGAAGAAGCCTTGAGTGTAACAAACAAGAGATAAACTGTTCCTAAGCATTGACCAGTGGCATGTGTGTTCTACAACATGCTAACAGCAATATGGATTTACAATTCACATGATAATATTTGGTGAACTATTTGTTTAATTGCATGGGTACATTTCACAATCATGTCCCCTACCCACATGCACACATACGTACACATGCATAGACACAAATGCTCAGACACACAATCACAAACTTACACACATATATAGACATGTATACCTAAACACACATGAATGGAAATTTATACAAATACACATACCATTGCAAGCTGCAATAGCCCTCTGAGAGCCATTGCTGCCCCTTCACTGTGATCAGATATGCTAAGTGCATGATTGACGTATTCCTGACATCCATCAGTATTTTAACAAGCACCTTTGAAAAACCAGATACAGACCATCTTCTCATTTTTTTTATTTAATTGTTTGTATTGGTCTTAAAAGTCATTATGTATCATCTCCTTTAAGGAAAAAAATCATACTTTGAATTATTTATTTCATTAGCATATAATTTTTATGTGTTCAGGAGAAATTTGCTTTTTCCCCTTCTTTAGTTTCCCTCATACCTACTTGAATATTTTCATCTGTCCTAGAAAACATTCCCTTAATTTTTGACAAGTCATTCATATGATGCCAGATGTGTATTAGAAATTTTAAAAATTACTTTGTATGAGCTTTATCAGTAGATATACTTTAATTACTTATGTTTATTACACAAAATGCTCTGTGTTCTACATGTTTGATGTGGCCTACTGTTATGAAATATGTTATCACTCACATTTTTAATCTGTCCATCCTTCTTTTCATCTTTCCATCTATGTCTATCTATCTTCCTACATGAGTTCCGTCTGCCCTCCATCCATTCATCTATCTTTTCTCTAATGGAAGAAGCTAAACATGTTTTCAGAAGGGTCTAATGATTGTGAAGTCGTGATGAGGAATCAAGAAGTACATTGCTACTTAAATTTTCGTAAAGCTGGAAGGCAAAAATGGCAACAGACAAATATAGAAGCTCTGAGGCAGGGGCATGAAAAATTTGTCTGTAGAGCTATAGAAATAAAAGTGGCTGGAAAACAGTGATCTGGAGGGTCAAAGGGTCATTGGGGGTTCTGCTCAAAGAAGTGTTTGTGTGTGGTTCAGGGGGTGCATGCTCTTCAGAAACCTGAAGAAAGTTTGACACTGTTCCTGTGTGAGATGGAGGACATTTGAATATATTGCTTATGAAGTTGCCTGTTAATTTTGGTTTAAACATGATAACTTTGACTTCTGGATTGACAAAAAGAAAAGAAAAGAAAAGAAAAGAAAAGAAAAGAAAAGAAAAGAAAAGGAAAGGAAAGAAAAGAAAAGCAACAACAACAAAAAAACAACCCTGTTAATTGGATTGTTTCATAGCTAAATCAAAGACCAGTTAGGGAGACTTCAGACTTGTCCAACCAAATGATGACAACATACTGACTGGCTCAAGGGTATATTTTGGGATATGCAAAGTCAAGTGCTTCTTTGAAAATAGAGGCCATTTGATAACTGACAAGATATGGCTGATGGAATAAAACCAGTATAAGGACAGGAGTTTTGTCTTAACAAATGAGATCCCATTCATGAATTCAATAATGTCATTTATAGTGCACTGTGAGGCCAAATGCCTGTGTGACATGGAGTAATGGGAAATTGAAATAAAGCAGAAAGGAATCTGAATTTTGCTTTAAAGGTTTGAAAATGAAGGAAATGTATTTTTACTTTTTTTTTTTTTTTGAGATGGAAAGAAATGCAATGCATATGCCCAGGATAGGCTGGATTGATGACCCAGTAGAGGAGAAAATTAATGGTTACTTGAAAATAATGCTGATGAATTAAAACAGAGAAAGTAAGCATGACCAGGTATAGAGCATATAAACTTTTTTTTTAACCGGGAAATGCGGTTTAATTACAGCTAGTTTTGCAGAAAGTGTGAGAAATTGGGGGAGATTGTGGACATTGTATACACAGGAAGGCAGCAGTAGGGGTGGGAGGTTTAGACTGGCCCAGTCAGGTACTAAAAGGGGTTACACCTCCTGAACCCACAACCACGTAGAATGCCAAATGCTACAAGCTGGTACTTGCTTTGCACTTACCATGGATGATAATAACTCATAGGTGAGTAATCACCTTTTAAATATTTTATTTCTAAGAGGTAGCAAATAATAGAGAAGTGTTGAGAGCCCATAAAACTAAATGTGGGACACAAAGGTGATCCTCACGAGGGTGGCCAATGGAGGTGATCCTCATGAGAGTGGGTAATGGCTGTGATCCTCAGAAGACCAGGTAGTGGAAAAGAGGTAGGACACAGAGGTGATTCTCAAGAGACTGGACAATGGAGAAGGAATGGTGAACATGGTGGGGGCTGTGATGGAGGGCTGGTCCATGATTGGGTAAAAGTACGAAAACAAAGCTGCAATGACTGGTAGCTGAGGATGCTTGCACACAGCTGGTTCCATTCAGTGATGCCTTTAACTGCACAACGGGAAGGGAAGGTCCTGTACATAGTGCACTTGGACCTACTCTCACGTTAGCACTCTGGTGTTGCAGGCTTTGTACATTATTTTCTCTCGCTTGTTGTGGGGGGTGTTGGTTTTGGAGATTGAATGTGGTTTTGGAGGTTGAACACAGGGATTTCTATATGCTTGCTTGTTGAATTACCTCTGCAAACTTGAGACTTGTACTACACATTGGATAAGGAACAGAAGGAGAAAAAAAATGTGCTATGCTGCTCTAAAGAGCACCAGCTTAGCCTCTCTGATCAACTGGGCAGGACAAACATGCTGTAACCAACAAAGAAAGGTTGTTCACATAAAGATAGTGTTTGAGGAGAGCAGAACTGGTGTGCAGGGTGAGTCTGACGAATTCCAGCTAACCTCTCTGCATGCAAGCTGTGTTTGCTCGTTTCAAATTTGCCTCTCTGTGGGAAAATGAGGCAATGAGGACCTTTCCATCAGTGTGTCTCCCTGTGGAGCTTGCCATCTTTTAGTGATTAAAAATATTAGTCAGGCCTGGGATGTAGCTAATTTAGTAAAGTATGTCCCTAGCATGTATAGGGACCTACGCTTGATCCCCAGCATGGCATCAACGAGGCATGATAGTCCATGTCCATATTCCTAACATCCAGGACATGAAGGCAGAAGGCCCAGAAGTTCACCATCATCCTCAGATACCAACTGCGTTTGAAGCTAGCCTGGGTTATTTAAGACTGTCTCAGAGATTTTTTTATTTAAACAAGTCAGGCTTTTCAAATAAAAAAAATTATCTTTGAGATTTCTTCTTGCACTGACAATAAAAAAAAATGACTGAGCTTGTCATGTGTTGTAGAAGCAGACGTGTAGTCAGTTGGGAAGCAAGAAGTTTTCTAGGCAATAACTAGCTGGAAAAGAAAGAAGGTCCCAACAGCACTGGTATCCATCATGAACCATCTGTGTGCTGGAATGGAAGGAAAGCCATGCTTCCAACGTGGCTTTAGCTCATTTATGGCTATGAAACTGTAAGGAAGAGGAAGCTGTGGTAATTGAGACACAGTCTCAAGCTGGGGGACAAATTCCCTGCTGGGAGATCCAGGCATGCTCATCCTCAAATCTCTTACAGCTGGGTAACTCTTCAGTATCTAGGTAGTTGTCATAGGCTTTGCATACAAATTAAAATATCTTAACAATAAGAAATATGAAAAACTTGGAGACCAAGAACTTCAAAGTATCCATGTTATTTGGACACTGAAGAATAGGCTTTATTGTAAAGGGATTGTGGGAATTCTCCACTGTTGCTAGAATGTGTGACTTATTAATTTATACTGTTTATACCTGTTTGACTTGCATATTTTTCACACAAATGTAATAATAGTACGAGTAATTGGTGTGAGGCATAAAAATGTTAAATAAATGTTGAATGCTAGAGCTTTTGGTGGAAGCCTGTTGTCTTTCTCATCCAAAGCCTTGTGGGTTACAAGTGAGTGCATTAAAGTGTGTGCTCCAATTCCAGGTGCAGATTTGACAGCTACTTGAGTTGGCTCTTACTGTTTTATTCTATGTTTAATCAGCGTTTCATTAAAAAAAACCAAAGTTTTCATAATGTCAGAAATTTCACACCCATGGATAAAGGGAATGTAGCATATATGTTTTATTTAATTGAATCAGTTGTCTTATTTAAGGACCACAGATAGAAACATGTATCTATCTGATAGATCAGCAGTTATTTTTTTCTCATTCTTCTATATTAACAAAGAGTTTTATTTATATCTTGTACAAGATAGGCCTACAATACCTTTCTTGCATTCTGGTAAAAAGCCACTTGCTGAGTGACTGCTTCTTGAGTTTGCTGTTTCACTGCAAAGCTTCTGAGGACAAGCCTGTGTGTACTTCAGTCTACAGAGCTCAGGATTTCTTGCGCGGACACAAATAAGGTGAGAGCACTTTGAGCCACGTTGGTGTCATCACTGATAAAAAAGAAAATGTTTTTTCTCTCTGCTCACAACATTTCAAGTGAACATATAGACAGGTCTTTGGCTCAGACTTAGTGTGTTTCTTTCAGTGAGTAGAAGACACTGTAAGTATAGCCCAGTTTGAAAATGATTAAAGTCTGAAGTTTTTTTCCCAAAATTCTTGTTGAAATCAGATTGCATGTTCCCAGGCTTTTCTGGAAGTTTGAAAGTATGCATTCTATTATGATGATGTTTAGGTTACTTTCAGATTGTGAGTCTTTAAATTCATAGGTTGCATTGGGTAACTGAAATTAAAATTTGCCCCTAATTTCAATTTTATAGCCGTTGTCTTTAAAAGGTGCTTATTGTCACACAGGCTTACACTGCCCGGTTATTTGTCATGTGACAACCAATGGTCACCTGTGAAATAGCTCAGGATGCAAACAGGTGAAGGGAGTGTATGTGAGTGTTTATGCAGCCTTGGAAATGCTAAATAAAACTGTGTACATATCCCTGATAGGAAAATAGTCATTTTACCAACTGGCTCTTGACCTATTTGTCCTATTTATCTATTTGGATGTTTTAAAACTTGCAAAAGAAAAGTTAATATTTTGATCATTGATGTTTTTAAATAAGTTAAAATCTTATTTGGATATCTAAAGGCAAGATGTGGAAATATTTAAGAATATCCATAAAAATAAATGGATATTTTTTCCACTCTCTTCTTTCTTTCTCTTATTCTCAATATTCTAGGTACAAATGTTCTACTTAATTCTCAGATAAGAAGTATAAATGGTCAGATGACTGAATCTAAAGAGTAAAAGTTGTGGCCTTCTGCAAGTGTCAAAGGATAATTTATCAAACACTAGGGAAAGCTTTATGTATTTGTTAATGTCTTTGCTTGGGCCTAGGCTTCTACATCTCAACCTCAAAGAGACACAAACAGATAGGGTTATTTAAATGTAGGCAGTAAAGTTAACTTCTGGTAGGACTACATTTGAGTCTCTTGACACTTAGAGAAAAGATACTCCATTGTAAATGATGTCCACTTGGTGCTGCCTGGGGAGCACACACCACAGCCTTCATCACTGTTGGCAAGACTGAATGTTCATGATTCCAGCACTTGAAAATAAGAGTTCATTGTAACTAATCTGATATCTTAAAATAGACCATCATGAAGATCACTGTAGAAAGATGAGAATCTATTTTTAAGAGCTTTCAGGATTAAAAAAAAAATCAACCCATCGTCCTCAGTTTATCAACCTTGACTGAGAAAAAAAAGACTTCTTAATTCTTAATCTAATTTTAAAATCTTTTATTTAATCATATAGCTCTGTACTTGGTCTGAGGGAATGTGTGAGCCTCATTGCTACTAGGCTCTAGAATTTTTTCCTAGTCTTCATCCAAGGCACAATTCTGACAATACTGTGTCTTTAGTAATGTACAGATTTGGAGATTACTACCTAAGGGAGACAACGGAAATTCTACCATCTAATCTGATTTTCAATATAAAGTCTTTTTGACAAATATCTATCCTAGTTTGCTTTTTATTGCTGTGGAGAAAGGAAGAAAGAATGAAAGAACAAAAAGAAGGAAGGGGAGAGAGAGAGAGAGAGAGAGAGAGAGAGAGAGAGAGAGAGAGAGAGAGA
>JANHMN010000008.1:72122393-72147414 GCA_030674055.1 Rhabdomys pumilio | reverse complement strand
AGAGAGAGAGAGAGAGAGAGAGAGAGAGAGAGAGAGAGAGAGAGAGACAGAGAGAGACAGAGACAGAGACAGAGAGAGACAGAGACAGAGACCAATAGCAACAAGTGGAGAAGGGGGTTTATTTGGATTACATGGCAACAATCTATCTTTTAGGAAGTCATGGCAGAAACTCAAGTGGAATAGGAAAGTTGATGCAGAAATGGAAGTAAATGCTGCTTAGTGACTTGCTACTCTTAATTTTCTTAGATTGAGTTCTTATACAACAAGGAACTTACACTCAAGGGTGCCACTGCTCACACGCTCATAGCTCAATCAATAATCAATACAAATTCCCCATAGACATGCTTACTCCAATCAGATAGAGTCATTTTGTCAACTGAGGTTCTCCTTTTCAGGATGATCTTAGCTTATATTAAACTGACCAAGAAGAAAGAAATAAAGAAAAAAATCAAATTAATCTGGCAGTCAAAGTCAATTCAATTAGATAATTTCTAATGATATTCTGCTGTCCTCATAGATTGATGCCTCTCTTAATTGTCATCAGAGAGGCTTCACTTGGCAGCTGAAGGAAACAGATGCAGAGGGCCTCAGCCAAATAATAGGTGGAGCTTGGGGAATCCTGCTCAAGATGGGGAGGAAGACTTATAGGAGGAAAATGGTCAAGGACACGTAACAAAACCCACAGACTCAACTAATCTGGGATCATAGGGTCTTGTAGAGGCTGACTCATCAGCCAGTGAGCCTACCTAGGACTGACATAGACTCTCCACACATATGTTACAGTTGTGTAGCTGGTCTTCTTGTGGAAGTCCTAACATTAGGAGCAAGAGCTGTCTCTGACTCTTTTGCCTACTTTTAGGAGCCTTTCCTCCTACTGGGTTGCCCTATCAAGCCTTAATAGAAGAGGATGTCCTAGTCTTACTGCAACTTGATATTCCATGACTGGTTGGTATCCATGGGAAGTCTGCCCTCTTCTGAAGAGAAATGAAGAAGTTAATGGGAGTGGAGTGAAAGAGGAGACATGTGGGTAGGGACTGGGAAAATATGGAGGGAAAAGTGCTGGGGTCGGGATGTAAAGATAAATAATCAAATACTTGCTAAAGTTAAGAAGTAAGTACTATTTTCTTGATCACTTACTAATATGACCAATGCCTTTTATTACCATGGGTATAATTCTAACTGTAGTTCTCAATCAAAACATTGTTCTAATCTGGACATTGTATCTTCTATCTGTAATTCTAGAGTTCAGTCTCTGAGGTAGAAAGACAGCTGTAAGCTTAGTGAACTTCAGACCAGATAGGACTACACAGAAAATGCAGTCTTTTTCTCTCCTTCTCCTTCTCTCCTCTGTATTCTAATAATATAGAATGATCATACAATATCAGCACAAATAGTATTTTATCATTGTTGACAACAATAACTACTCATTAATTAAGTTTTAATTAACTATTCATTAATTAAGTTTTAAGTCACTCTAAACTCAAGCCATGTTTATTTAGAAATTTTACTTGTAAATACATTAGCAGCTTTGTTCCTATTAGATATTTCCATGATATTTGTCAAAACATTTCTTGCCAGAAAATATTTTTTCTGGGTTTTGCTAAAATACAAATACCCATCCTTATTTGTAAGACAGTTGTAATCACAAGCATATTACATTTTGTCTATGTATTGTGGAAGAAGTGGGTACACATGACATAGGACATATTGATATCGTTTTTGGTGTATGTTCTTTCCATCCACTAGAGGATCCTTGGGATTGAAGTCAACTCATTATCAGACTTGATGGCAACCACCTTTACCTCTGAGAAATTGTGTTGGCTTTGTGAGTTGTACTGTTTAATATGGGCGGCATGTTGATAGATTTAATGTCACCTTACCTATATCCCTTTAGCTCAAATGAAACTTCTAATTCTTCTAAAAGCCAGAAATAGCTTGCACGAAACTAAGCATAACATTTTCTGGCGCAAAACACCTTCTTCTCATTTTTTTTGAAGTTATTAATAGCAATCTCATAACACCTTCAAGAATGTAAGATTCTGAAAAATTTTTAAAAAGAGATAAAACAAACCCTCCTTATAGACTCTCAGAGTGCACACAAATATCAACATAAGTGTGCAAAACAGTAGTGTGTCACGAGCTTACTCTATTCTCCCTTGAAACTGAACAAATTGAAATTTTTTATAACTGTTCTCACCCCAAGAATCTGAAATATATTTCAAAGAGCAAAAGTGTACATTTTATCTATCCAGTGTTCTCTGTTCTATGAATAAATCCTTCTACAGTGTTATCAAGTCGCAGACTAAAGATTAAATTTGGTAGTAACTTAAATAGTAAAATTTAATTCAAATATTCAGAGACATGCACACGTTTGTTATTCCAGCTGTCCAATTTTCCCCAGGTGCACACATTAATTAATTAATGTGCCGGTCTTCTTGTGTGATGATTTGCTTAAAAAGCTGGAATTATTAATAAAGAATATTTTCTTTTCTTTAGCATATTTAGGGCAAAGACCAAATGCTTGAGATAGTCAAACTTATTTTAGTTCATGACAGCCCTAAAAGAGCAGGAAATATGCCCTAGATATTCCATGTCATATAAAAATTGAGAAAACATTGGAAAAAATTGCTAAGAAGGAAAAAAGGCACCTAAGCACACAGTGGATTTTTACAGGGGCATCTTTCAAATATTGAGATAAGGAAAGAGAAAGGGATAATAAGGAAATAATTATTAATAATCCATCGAATAGTATTAGTGTTTCAACATGAATGTGAATGGTCCAACATCACTTAACACCATGAAATTTCCTTGATTAATCCAAAAAATAATTTGTAGCATATAAAAGAAACATGAATTATATAATTACACATTGCTAAATGTTTGTTAGGCGCATGTTACAGAGTCTACACCGACAGGCTGATTTTTTTACCCAGCGCTTATTAGTTGAAATGATACTGGTTTACAATTCTATAACTTCTAGTTTAGAGTAAGTTATCTTCTATCATTCACTGTCCCCACACACTACCCCCACATCCGTCCCGTTAAGTGAATACTTTCCATTCCACACCCTGTGAACACTCTCCATTCAGCAGTAAGCTTTGGCCTTTTAGCAGCAACAACACAAGGGAAGTACCACAGACACATTATGATACCAACCGTACTGCAAATGGAACAAGAGGCCTGCGATTCACAAATGTCATAATGTGGTCCTGGATCGTGAGCCCCCACAACCCTGTCCCATACGTTGTTCTTTCTTGTGAGATGGTAGGAAATCTCCAACTTTCTTTGGTGAAGGAAAAGTTAGTGCCCTTTTGTTTTATGTATTTTAGGAAAATAAAACACCATTTTCAGATACTGGTCCTGATGCAACCACCACCACCACCTCCTCCTCTTCCTCGTCCTCCTCTCCATCCTCTTCCACCTCCTCCTCCTTTCCTCGTCTTTATCCTTCTCCTATACCTCCTTTCTCTCCCTCCTCCAACTCCTCCACCTCCTCCTCTCTCTCCTCCTCTAGTTCCTCCTCTTCTTCTTCCTCCATTCCTCCCCATCATCCTCTTCCTCCTCCTTATCTTCTTCTTCCCCTTTCTCTTCCTTCTCCTCTTTTTCCTCCTCCTCCTCTTTTGTATAGTACTCTCTTTCCCCTTCACCACCACAGCAACAACTGCTTTTGTTCCTTCTCTGTTTTTCTCCTCCTCTTCCTTGGTTCTTCCTTTTTCTTTCCTCTTTCTTTCTTCTCACCCTTCTTCATACAGAGTTCTTAGTATCCCAGGCTGGTCTTTACTTACTTTGTGCCCAAGAATGAACTTGAAATTATACCCTCTTGTCTGCACCTCCCCATTGCTGATGTGACTCCAAAGCGTACACCTCCTCATTGCAGACATGTTTCCAAAGCCTACATTCTTACATAATGTCTTCCTAGAGAAGAAACTGCCTGGTGATTAAGTGATGGCCATGGACCTCATATCTTCAGGCTGTGAACAAGTTCTCTGCAATCAATTGTCACATTATTACATTTCCTTGGATTAGTGTTAATTTATAGGTTTCTTCTCTTTAGTTTTACCTTGACTGCGTTTTTACATTGAAAGCCATTTCCTGTATTGTGTTGATTTTATTGAGATTTTATTCATTTATTTGGAGGATGTTGGAGATTTCACACAAGGCATATGCACCAATGACACATCCTACCAATGAGCTTCCACTCCAGGCCCTGAAACATGTTTTTACGTATAGAATGTTTCATTCAACTGGACAATCCACTACCTTGTGTTGATGTTATTAAACTCTTCACATTAATAATGGTGACTCCCATTTGCATTTATATTCAATACATTTTAATATTACTTCCTATCCTTATTCCTTCATCTTTCTCAAGTGATTTCCTACCCATTGATGTTTAATGATTATCCTATATATGAATTCTTGTCACTGTTTATTATCTGATAATTTAAGCTTCATAAAGTATTTCATCTGCTATGATGGTACTTTAGAAATATTTTTAAAAGTCACTTAAATAGTGACACAACTTCTTGAATAATATGGAAATCATGTCAGAATCTTTTCTAACTTTCTCCCTGTCATCTTTGTGACCTTGCTGTTATTCATTTTACTTAAACCTACGATAATCACTGAGTCTGTTTTGCTGTCGCTATGTCAAGCTGCTGTCACATAAATTAACAGGAGTAAATTAATAATAGAAATATATGCATACATGTTCTTACATACTAATTGTTAGTTTACATTAATTAAATCTTTCTCTGATTCTTTCATGTCTGCAGAGTCAAGTAACTGATCCTTATATATTTTTCTAAGGAAACTTTTAATATTTTTTTCAGGTGAAATTTACTTCAATTAATTTCTTGTTTTGTCTTAACTTCTTTTGGAAATGTGTATTTATGGCCTCATGAAAGTTGCAGAATTTTTTTTCTGTATATAAAATAATAGTTGTGTGTTTCCTTTCTTACAATATTTATTTTAATTGTTTTTTGTATTTATTAAATTTACATTTTTGTGTGTATGTTCATGTGAAAAGGTGTGTAAAAAATATACATGCTCATGCCCACAGAGGACAGATTGGTGCTAGAGCCTGACTCTGGAGGTTTGGAGTTGCTGGGATCCAAATTCCAGCCATCTGAAAGATAAGTTTAGTCTCTTCATAGCAAAACCATTTCTGCAGCCTGTAAGGGCTGAATTCCATGATGTTGTTGAATCTTTTATGTCATTTATACATCTATTTTTCAATTATCTTTCACTAATTTCATATTCCATGATCAATTCCTAACATTCAGAAATATTAGACTTCTTGATATCTTCATTTTTAATTCTTAAAAATTATACCAGTCTTACTTAATGTAACAGGTTGCCTAGTTTTGACTACACCCTACATCTTACACAAATGTGTGTGAAAACCACTGAACCTTTTGTCTTTAATGTCAAAAATTTTTGCAAGTATTTGTTCCTTTAAATTTATTAGTGTTTAGATAGAAGCCTATACTCATTGTATTTTCAAACAATCATTTAAATATCAGGAAAATGTGGTTTTATTTTTATTATAAAAATATCAGCACTCAGCAAATACTTTCTTTTCTTTTACATCTATGTTGGAAATGTGGACTCAAAGTATCTTATTTGCAATAGTCAGAGTCATAAAGTACTAAAGAAATCATTTAATTGTAAAAACCAATTTTGTAACATCTTGGACTTTTAATGAGGAAAATCATCTTTTCCAATCATTTCCTTTTTTAAAAACCTCAACATCTTGAACCGTAACAACAGGACTGCATTTCAAAAAGGTGGCATTTACCCTCACATCTGGAGAGTTAAATCAATAGCTATATTTGAAAGAACAAAAGTTGGAAAGCATATTCCACTGGGTGAAGGGAGGAAGACACCACGAGGTAGGAGTAGGTGTTAACACACTAATGATCATTTTTTAATAACAGAAGGACCTTTCTGGGAAAAAATACCAACATATTTTTTTTTCAGTTCTGCCTTCTCTTTCAGATAACCTTTGAATGAGAGAAACTTCTGCTGGTGTCAAATGACCACGAGGATATTAACAACTGGACATGCAGCTTGTCCATCGCTGTTGGGTATATCTCCTTTACCACTCCAGCTCTCCCCACTACTGCCACTGACCTTGCAAACAGCTCTGACAAAGGTCGGAATGGATTCATTGATCAGCTAGACCAAGCATATGACAGTCTGTGCCTTAATTGAATCCCAAAAGGGGGCAGACTGGGTTTTTATTACAGAGGCCAGCCGATAGCACTCATTAAAAGCTCCACAGACTGTGTGGTTTACTAATTAGTTTATTATACAGACACCTTGACGATGGGCAAAGTTGTCATTTTGCCCTTTATCGCACAGGGGATGTTGTTAAAAGTTTAATCAGCTAACACTGACCAAGTTAGCTTGGCAGGCTGTGGATGGTCATTGTGGAGGTCATTCCTGCTGCAGAAATTCTGACAGGGTCGCAGCATGAACGTATAATAAAGAGAGTGTTACATAAGGTAGGAGCACACCTGAAAGGAACCCCTGAAAAGAGATGTGCTCTGCGGGGAGTAGAGAGCAGATGGGCTGTTAGGACAGGTGAATCCTTTTAAAGTTTATCTTTGCCTGCACTGCTTAACACATTCTTCCTTAAGGGATGGGGTGCACAGCTGTCATTTTGATATGTTCATCAGATACAGTGAGATTAGTAAATGGAGTTGAAAAATGTTGCTTTATGTTCCCCCCCAAAATGGAGATAGTTGATTGAAATTATGGCGTTCTTATGTTCAAGATTAAAAATGGTGCCCTTGTATTTAAGATTTATATAGTTGCAGAGAAGTAGGTGAGCTATGTTATACATCATTTAGACTTGACCTATCTGAACAAAGGTAGGTATCCCATAGCTGGTTATTATTAGTAATTGCTATTCAGGAAAACTGAGCATTGAACAGTCCTGTCAGAAAATTCTCTAAATTACCATTTCAAGTCAATTTACTCCTAAGACTTTTAATTTTTCTTTTAGATAATCTTTAAAAAAATGTATTTTTTACAAGGAAATTTTCTTTGTTGTCTCCTAGGAAGACTATTTATTGAAGACTATTTACTGAATTTACCAAATCTGTTTGGCAAGCACCACTAAGGAACTAAGGTACTATGTTGAGTTACTCCTTTGTTTTGTAGATAATGTAAACATTGTGTGTACACTTGATTGCTGTTGTTTCAGTTTCCCTCACAAACCCATTTGTAGACTTAACAGAGTAGCTCACACAGAGTACAAAGAGACAACACCAACCCAACAAAAGAAATAAAAAGTTTAAACCTTAATTTTAAATTGCTTTAAAAAGTCTCTGTGTAAGAAAGAGGAAAAGATGTGTTGCTTAGTCATGCATTAAAGGAGAGAAAAATGCAAGGGAGGGTGAGAGGGATGGAGGGGGAAAGGCAGAAAGATAGATGAAAGAAGGAAGTGAAGGAGAGAGGGTTAAAATGTACTGAAAGAAGCAGAGGAGGAAAAACAGGGAGAAAGACAAAATTAAAAATGGATCTTCTACTTCCATTGTTACGATAGTCCTAAACAACATTTTCAATCCCTGATTTTGAATATATGAACAGAAGCCACATAGGAACATGGAATTGTACTTTAAAATATATCTATTGAGTACTTTTAACCGTGATTTTTTTCTTCTATAGATTTAGTGAGATGCACCTTACTAGTTCAGAAAAAGATGAATGTATTTCCTCTCTGTGTGGTCCTGGAATATTCAAATCTCTAGACTCTGTGTAAAGCTGAAGTTGAGGTCCAGGTCATTTAATGTGTAAATTGTACCATTCCAGACACAATCTTTTGAAATTGATGTGTTTACTTCTCTGTAATCTTGCTTTCCTCAGCCTCAGTTGTCATATCTGCAATATTATCTAAAGGCTTTATGATAGTGCATCTGTATGGGTTAGGAAAGATAAGAATGTGTTGAAGCAATACATTTATTTCTGATACAACAAACCTGTTTTGACTATGTCTTGAAAAGTAATAAGTAACACTGAAAAGATTCTATCTTGGAGATTAAATGACAATTTAATAGATCACTCAATGTTTTCATGAGGAATGTAGAAATATCCTGTACTGCATTTCAACTGTAGAAAGAATGTTAGGCAGCATTGTGTCTTATTCAAACTGGAATTGATCCAACAAAGTAGGTCTAACATTGAAGCTAACTATAGGCTTTGTGAAAAGGAAGCATCTTCAGGGGTTCACACATCGTGCTAGTTCTGAGGAAGCTTCCCATGGAGACAGATTGTTCCATCAAGCCCACACAGGCAAACTGCGTTATTAACTCACTTTGGAAGGAGAAAAAAAGTGAACTGTTTGAGCAGTGCAGTTAAAAGAGGATGCCTATGGTGTATTTATTTTTTATGCCAACCATGGAGAAAGTCATGAAAAATTATTACTGGTTTATCTGAAACTTAATCTTCGCAAAAACATCTCAGCAGAGTCTCGTTGCTTCAAATATGCCAGCTTTATGTAATAAAAACACCTGATAAATCCAACTGCTAAATAAGAAATTGTGCATCAAAAAGCAAGTCAGATGTAAACAAAGCGTGATTATAGAATATGCAGACTTCTGTGAAATTGTAGCCCAACAGAGTTCAATATCAAGGACATGTGTGTAACATGTATGCACCGTTGAGATAAGTGGACAAACCTGATGGTGGGAGATGTAGAGGACAGTCAATATACAACTTTACGGGAAGAGACGTCAACCACAATGCAGACCTATAATTAAAACACTTATGTGTTATGAAAGAAGTAGAAAGGGAATTTATACATATTTTAATGGTGAAGCCATTATATCTGACAATTGTATTATTGTCATAGATAACAATACATAGATGTATTCAGTAGAAATACTTTTAAAAGATAGCTATGGTCTGATGTATCTTGAAGTACTCAAATATTCTTCTGCCTGGCAACGTCATTCCCTAGTACATATGACATAGAATGTTTTTGTATCTGAATATCAAAGGGATGCATGGGAAAGCTCAGGGATGCCCTCTATATTCTAAGTAAATCAAGCAACCAACTGGTATGTGAGTAAAAATAGACTGTATAAATAATGATGTAGATATGAAAGGAGTCTCTTAATTTAACTTATATACATGTAGCATAAGAAACTAGAGAAAAACAAACATAAGGAACCCAAAATAATACAAGCTCATGAGGAAAATAAGAGCGTTAGCTGAGGCTAACGTTCCCTGAGTAACTGTAAAAAGATTGACTCACCTAAGTCATTGGATCTTGTGTTATGCTGGGATACTGGGTTATACTGGGCCCAGATGATGCTCGATATTAGAATGGATGCAGCCATCATATCTTCTGTCTTCAAAGTACAATACCCTGTGCAAAAGGATGAACCAACACTTAATGGTGGAATTCTACAATGTATGCATGAAGAAAATGAGCTTTCCTTTGACAAACATAACCACTGTCTTTATTGTCAAGACACTTGGAGTTCTTACCTGTAGGTCTTCTGAATCCCCATGCTACATATTCACACTGTAAAAGGACTTCGATCAGCGTCACATGTAACAGCAAATTCTGTACTTTTTGTAAAATAATATCAATACAAATGGTAAGTATTTATCCTTCTCCAAAAGGAAAGATCATCATAAAGGTGAACTTAGGATCCATCATTAAACTCCGAGTTCTGTGTATATGTTACTATGATACATGGACTTTTACAGTTTGGGTAGAAGATGAAAAAAACAGGAGTAAAACTGTAACTTGATCTTGTCACACAATGGTCTTGTTTTTTAAAATGTATAATTAAGAAGACAAAATAATGAAAGACAAAAGTCAAGAAAATTGTTATGGAGAGAAGCCAGCTGAGAGAAGTAAGAAACATTAAGTACATGGTTACTTAAATTACACAACAGAAATCCGAATTAAAATGCAGTTAAATAAAAGACCCAGCAGAGCTAAAGAGAAAAATGACAATCTGGAAGTTATTTAATGGAATTGCATCTCAGAACTAAATAAAGATAGAAAAGATACTAAAATAGGTGTAACAGATGCTTAACTGTGGTGTGAAGGGAGGAATGGAAAAAGGATAATGAGGTTATGTTTCCCATCCCACTAAAGAATAAAAATGGGAGGTTTGACTATTATTTTAAAATAATTGTCTGGCTAAAGTCATCCTTAATTGTGAAGAGAGAAAACCATTTGGAACTGCAATTAACTAACTGAACGATGCACAGGAAACAAAGCAAATTGTAAAGGAGGAACCCAGAGAGATTAGCATGTTTAAACAAAGAGTCAACAGTTTAAAATATTACTCAAAAGATTGTTCCATTGGAAGAGAAAACTAGGACACAACACCCATGTAACTCAGATCATGTGATGATCATTGGCAAGAATAGGACCAAAAAAATGTCTGTTCTAGAACACACTCTGCTTGTTACTTATAGGTACTTCACAGAGAATGACACACACAGGGGTTCATTCTCAGTTCACAGTATCTTCAGCTTCCTGCTCATTTCATGGGTCATGTTTGAGCATTTTGACAATGTACATAGAACAGTTTATGTAAGACAGAGGTTAGGTACAAAGAGCAACGGAAAATCTGACAATTTAGTCCACAGAAGCTTGTAGAAGCTTCTAAAAAATCAGACTCCAACATTGGAGAATATGTAGATCACTGTCACCAACAGTATCTCTAGAATCTAGAATCATCTGCAATAGTGTTTAGTTATGACTAACAGCCTACTAGAACAAATGTTTGAAGTGAGAGCCGTGCATTTTTATCCATAAATCTAGCTTTACAAAGTCAAAATTTGGGGACACAATGTGAGGAGCCATATCTGAGTAATTTTGTCACTTTGATTTATAATCTTTGAGGAGTCACAGAGTGACTATGAAGACTACTAAGATTTGGCTATTCAGTTCTATATTCTAAAAATTTCTTAAATATAAATATACCCTCTCATATTTCTATGATTCAGAAGATACTGAAGTGAGACTAGACCCCTGTGTGTGTCATTTTCTGATTTTTTTGTGTCTCCGCTTCTCAATTCCCACTGTTTTCTGTCTTAAGTTGCCAGGCATTTATGTGCATGTTTTTTCCCACTAGTTTTTTTTTTTCATTGTAAAACAATGAAATAAAGCATGACTTTTAAAATTATATTAAGTTTTTAGATATCACAGCCAAAGAATAAAATATGCTATGTATGTACTGGGTTATACATGTTTATATACATGAGAGTTAAGAAATAGCACTAAGATATATTTAATTTACACAATACTTAAACCATGTTTATGTTTAAAACCTACATAATAACAGTGTTGTACTTTTAAATCTGAATCATGTCAGTGTTTTCTTAGGAAAGGGAGCCTAAGGTCATGCTTTAGCCACCTTAAGTCTATCTCCACTACTGATTTTGTTGCTTGTATTAGAAGAGGTACTGTAGGCGAGAGAGTAACGTAAGCACAAATTTGCAGATTTTATCTTTCATGTCTGTGTTTAAACACATGGTTACCATGTTCTATGCCACCCATTTTAAGCATAACAATTGGGTGCCATTGTGTCATTGCCTTTTAAATCTAATCCATTAATAGTTTTATGCAATAAATAGCTTAAGTGAAACTGGTCATTTTGGGGTAAAATTCAGAAATCTGTTATTGCACTGGATACTGGCAAAGATAAATGTTTCCTTTCAGCTCAGGAGTCAATCAGTTTTTTATCAAAGAGCTATGGAGAAGCTTTTAATTTTGGGTACTTTAATGACTGGAGATCATTTCTGACTAACAAGGAATGCAGCGCATTTTAATAACTATGAAAATTGGCCCGAGTATTGATATTGCTTGAATGATTCTCTTCTGACACATGATATTCAGGAAAAAAAAATCTTGGATTTCCAGCTGTGTTTTTGAAATTGCTTTATTTTTCCCCAAGACAGACATAATTTATATCATTTGGTGGCAGGAACAGAGATTTTAATTTTTTGATGTGTTATTAGTGTTGAGGTTGGTGTTCATCAATCTACTGTAATTTATTCACAATAGCTGTTTTCATTGTGTAGCATAAATATCTTCATGTCTAGAGAATCAATATACTAGAAAGCGTAGGCAAAGATAAATTAGAGAAATGCATGCGGTAGCACAGGGATACGTAATGAATTCTTCATAAGAACTGCAAGTTTTAGGCAAGATATTTGTGTTAAACATTGTTATTTCACATTCTAAAACACCTGTAAAATTTCAATGATCATATGTAGTGGCTACTGCAAGGAAGTCAAAATTCTACAGTTTATCTACAACCAAAACCTTACAAGGAAAAGCCATTGAAACTTAAACAGTCAACTTGAGAATCTAAAATCAACCTAAAATCTCCTGGGAAGGAAGTTTCAATTTAGAAACTCTCTTGATCAAGATGGCCTATGGGTGTGTCTCTAGGAGGTTCAAATGACCGTTATTAAGGATGGAAGGTCCAACTTGAAAAGAAGAGGCAAAATATTATAGGCTTGGTCATGAGCTCCATAGAGAAAAATGTTACCTGAGCTTTAGAAGCAAGCCAGCCAGCCATGATCCACATATTCATTTTCTCTCTGCTCCTTACTGTGGGTGTGATGATTAACGTCTTGCTTTGACTTCCTATCCATCATTTAATATTTAAATAAATGTATCCTTAAAATTCAAAGTGACTTTAAGAAAAATAATGACATAATTCCTTCACAAGGATCTTTCTTTGTGATATTTCATAACCAAAAACATTTCATAAAATAGAAGATAGGAAATTCATTCCTTAGTGAGGGACCATAAATATATAACTGAAGCTCTTTCATTTGGTAATTTATAAAACAAATAGGAAACACTATAGATATATATGCATAGGCAGAAATGGAACATACTTTTATGAGAATTTGATGTAAGTTGAGCATGGCATTTTTAGAATGGTTTGGAACAATGCATTTTTCCCAATTAACTATGTTGATGAAAAAGAAAATTAAACACAACTTAATTCAAGATATCCCCAACTTTTCAGATATGTGTGTTTAAACTATCATATATTTGAGTGTTTATGTATGTACTATTTAAAGTGATTAGAAAAATGTAAATGAGGTTTCATAGACCACCTTTATTATCATCATTTTAGAGTTTATCTACAATAAGATATATACTAAAGAAAGTATTGCCAGACTTGAGAAAACAGAATGTACACTTTTCCTCCAACTTAGAAGAAAACCAAACATTATACAGCACACAACAAAGGAGAAGTAATATATTGCTCCAGCAAGAGAGAGTTTATACTGGCTGGTTTTGTGTGTCAACTTGATATAAGCTGGAGTTATCACAGAGAAAGGAGCTTCCCTTGAGGAAATGCCTCCATGAGATCCAGCTGTAAAACATTTTATCAATTAGTTATCAAGGGTGGGAGGACCCATTGTGGATGGTGCATCCCTGGACTGGTAGTCCTGGGTTCTATAAGCAGGTAGGCTGAGTGAGCCAGGGGAAGCAAGCCAGTAACATCCCTCCATGGCCTCTGCATCAGCTCCTGCTTCCTGACTTGCTTGAGTTCCAGTTCTGACTTCCTTTGGTGATGAACAGTAATGTGGAAGTGTAAGCGGAAGAAACCCTTCTCTCCCCAACTTGCTTCTTGCTCATGATGTTTGTGTAGGAATAGAGTTGTTCCAGGATTAAAGAAGTGTTTTTGCACAATACAGACTGAGCTCTAAAATATCCTCCAAATCTTGTGGTAGAAACCTGACTGCTAGCCTGTGGCACTGTTGGCATTTTAAGATTGCTCCCTAGTGAAAAGAATTTGGAACTCTACTAATTGGACCTGTCTAAAAGAAATGTAGGGACAAACAAGGAGCTTTGACCAGAGTCAGACCTAACTTGAGACCCATCCAATGGGTAGACACCAATATCCCTCAAATAATTAATGATGTTATGTTGTACTTTCCAGATGGGAACCTAGCATGGCTGTCCTCTGAGAAGCTCTATCCAGCAGCTGACTGAGACAGATGCAGATACCCACAGATAAACATTGAACTGAGGTCAAAAACTCTTATGGAATAGTTAGGGGAAGGATTGAAGGACCTGAAAGAGAAGGTAACCTCACAGGAAGACCAACAGTGTCAACTAACCTGGAATCCGGAAGCTCTCCGAGACTGAGCTACTAACCAAAGAGCATACATGGGCTGGTCTGAGGCTGGGGGCACATAAGTAGCAGAGGGCTGCCTTGTTTGGCCTGCAAAGACTTGATGCACCAGGGAGAGTAGATAACCAGGGTGGCACCCTCTCAGAAGTGAAAGGGACCCTGGAAGGAGATACTGGAAGGGGGACAACATTTGGGATGTTAATTAATCAGTTAATTAACTAAAAAGAACTAGGGTCTCTGAGCAGGTGACTTGATAGGGACACTGTGAACCTGACATCTTCCTGTACATTGTGAAATAATTGCTCTGCTGCCAGGATGTGAGGAAATACTGCCAACATGAGGCAAAGGCATGGGTCCAAAGAATCATGGATGGAAATGTTTAAAATTATGAATTAAAATAAACACTTTTCTCATTTTAAGTTGTTTACCTCAGGTATGTTGTTCTGGACAAGGACAGGTAACACCTAGACTAAGAATACTATTACAAAAGAAAAGGAGAGGACTGAGCAAAGTAAGATTCTGTGTCTGAAAAGTTTCAAGATCAAAACTAATTTCTTCACAGTCATTGTACAAAGGATTATGAATCACTATTAATGAGATGCAGACACACTAAGAAATAGGGGAGTAGAGGGAGGAGGGGGAGATGGAGGGAGACGAGGATGGAGGGAGGGATGGAAAGAGGGAGGGAAAAAGATAGGTGAGTCATACCAAAATTAACTAGGATTCTACTGCTAAGCTACATGTTCAACTCAAGTTGGTGGTAATTTAACCTTAAATTGAACATTCATGAGAATATATAACAAAGAATTCCCAGAGGCAGGCTGCAAACAATTATCAGAAGAAGCATTAAAAATGATTGGATTGCTTGTCTTAACAAATCCTTTTTATTTCAGTCAAAAATTTATTGGAATAGATTGGTTTTTCCATACACTCTGATTACAATTCCCCTCTCCCCAACTCCTAGATTTTCTTTCCCATCTACCCAAATCCATTTTTTCTACCTCATTAAAATATAAATAAGCATTAATAATAATAATAATAATAATAATAATAATAATAATAATAATAATACATATTGAATTGTGTGAAAATCCTTCATTTTTTCAACATTTGGTTGCATATTTGATGTACATTTAATTGTATTGAGTTACATTGCATTTTGGAAGAGGTCTTAACCGTAATCCAGAAGTGAAATCCAGTTGAGTTTGGATATTGTACAAGTACTACCATAGAGCCTGAGATTTTCAGTTGTATTTGTGCTGTTATAAGCTCAGGAGAACATTGATGGACAGAGATTATGCAGGAAAACAATTTCTGAATCTTACCTGTTAGCAAGGCTCTCACAACATCATTCCTAGGGAACAAAGCTGTCAAATCATAAACATTTTGATCAGCTTCGGTTTCTGTGTAACCATGTATCTTTTCTTTTTGACCTAGATTTCTGAAAAAAAAAATACAAACTTTTTCTTGTAAACACTGAGTAACAAATCCAATTTGATCTTAATGGGAGCCAGCCTTTCAGTTTTCCTCCAGTGATTCTGTAAACACTTTTCCCCCACAGATTCAATTTTTTATGTAACACTTAAGTTGAATCTATTTTCATTCATCCTATTTGGCTCCATTGGTCTTTTCATTCATGAAATGAAAACATAGTATAGTATGATCATAAGTTGGCCTCCATTGTTCTTCTCCACAGGAATTTCTTATTCATTCTTAAATATATTTATTGCAAATTTATTTTATAATAAATATATTCAGCTCAAAATTCAAGAGTATTGGACAATGACAAAAATCCAATAGTTTCTAAGAATCTTCAATTTTAATTTTTGTCCAAGTAAATTTAGACATGTATATTCTTAAGAAATGCTTCACACACTCACAAGCACACACAAGTAGGAGCAATCATTGTAGCAAGTACAAGATAAAAGCAATACACGTAAATCAAAGATTCAGTGGAAAGATGACTCAGAAATTTTTGTTATAAATGAGTACTGTGTAGTTATTAAACTAATTGTGAGAATTAAAGAACTTGTAAACAATGAATAATACACACACACACACACACACACACATATATATATATAACTTACAAATATATAAATATACAAATATATAAGGAACTGTATTAATTTAAGATTTCTATATATAAAATTATTTGGAAAGATATCATTTTACATTTCATATAACAAGTAATAGCGGTTATAATTATTGGGATATTTGTATATTTTCTAATCCCTGGTATTTAAATGGTTTAAAATAAAACAATAATTTATGCTTTCCCGAGTCACAGTTTCTCTACTTTAAGTTAATATTAATTACAATGACAAAAATATCTTGTGTATTATTTCTTAGGAAACTCATCATCTGTTTTCTCATAGTCATTAAATTTTCCATAAATATTTCCCGTTGTCTCTGTAAACCCGAGATTTCTTCTCCTAACACTAAGCCACATTAGCTATGTCATCATGCCCGTCCTGAGTAGCCTTTGCTATCCTTGAGCCCATACTAGCTTGAAAAATCATCTCTTTTTAGTAATTCCTGAATTTGGTTTCTGGTTCCACTATGTGTTGGCTTCCCTCCTACTTCCCAATGCAGGGATGTCCATAATTCTCATTAGACCCATTCTACATTCCAAGTACATTCTTTTTTGAGTGACCTCACTTGGCCATTTATTTATCTTGGATATAATAATGAAGTCTAGTAAGTTCCCGTCTCTAGACAATGAATGTTACAATATCCCTCAAGCTAGTCAACATTCCCACGTGAGTATATAATAACAGATTTTCAGGAAACAAAAAGAAAGCTTGAGGAACTGGAAGATTCTACTTCCCATGTTAATATGTTAAGAGATTAATATTATCTGCTATTTAACAAAACATTACACAGCTTTTGAAGAAACAAGGAAGTATACCTTCTCATCAAGCAAACAGTGCTCCCAAGGGGAAAATGTATACTTTGGAATTAATTTGACAATGATTTTTAGGTCAACTGTCCTCTGCAATACTCAAAGAACTTAAAAGAAACACCCTTAGGAATAAAAAATATCCATATAATATCAACAAAAGGCCCAAACCTACAAGCACATCATATATTAAAGTTGGAAACAATTTTTCAAAAAGTATAGTTGTAAAATTATTTTACATTTTCAACAGTTGACTAAAGCAATTTGGAAGGTCCCTACAGAGTTATCAATTATAACCCAGATATTTCATTTCCACAAATATTGAAAAACAGATGAACACATATACTTATGGTACCACAACTCATAATAGCTAAGTGCTAATTGGTAACATGAGAATCACCTAATATAATCATATAACCAAATATTATTAAGTCTTTTAAAATGGCAAAGTGTAGGCTTGAGATATGGCTCAATGTTTAAGAACATTTATGGTTTTTCCAAAGGACATAGGTTTGATTCCCAAAACCCACACTTTGGCTCATGACTATCTGTAATTCCAGTTTCATGGGATCCCATCTTCTATTTCTGGGTTTTACAGACACCAGGAATGTTCAAAGTGCACAGACATACATATACACATAGCACCCATATACATTAAATAAATAATTTTAAAATAGCACAATAATACATCCTGTAACATGAGTTAGCATCATCATTACTGTTATGTATGAACAGAGATCAAAGGTCACCTATAATATTGTAGAGTGTGAAAGGAGATCAAATGTCACCTAAATTATTGTAGAGTGAAATAATTGTAATATAGAAACCCAAAGAGACAAAAATAAAGATTGCTAACTGTTAGAGCCTAAGACATTAAAACTATCCATGCAGAAAGCACTGTGATTTCCATCTAGGGGGAAATACAGCAGACAGAGTGCTGTTTCTCAGTGACTTTGAATTGGTCCATCCCTTTGTCATGACTTGTGTTCTGCTTTTCAGTTCTCTTCAATAAAACAGTAATACTCTCCACTAATTGTTTTAGTATAATAATCTCATCAGCCTCATCTCCCTCAGTGATCATCACCTTCCCAATGACTCTGCAGCTGTCTCTCACCTAAGGAGAGTGTGTGCCCAGACTAATTTCTGTAGAAGCTCATATGTGATTGGACATCCCGGCAGCCACACAATGACAATTGATCACTTAAAAGGCAACACAGCAAACACAGCCATTGATCTCTATAGCCAGTTATCACCTTGCATCTTTTTCACTTTCCTGACCATCCTTTATGAAGTAAGTGCATGGCTATTTCTGCAGGTTTCTGACCATACCTCAAGGAGCATGACCTCTGAACCTGCCTCTTCAGAGTCTTGTTATCCACGGTGTCTTACCTGTTCCTTGACATTCACTTTGCCCATGACCTCTTCCCAGAACATCTCTATACCTTTCATACTAAGCTCTTGGAGTTCTGTCTTTAGACAGGGATTTTAATTAACCAGTGTCTCCCACTTTTTAACTGTCCTGTTGTCGTTTTCATGATGCACGTTGTTCATCAAACAATTTCTCAGTTCATTCATTTATTTTTGATCTCTTTGAGATTATAAGATCTTAAATAATTTAAGGAAGGTTGCTTTTTTGTTGTTGTTTTATTTTGTTTGTTTGTTTTAAGTCTTAGGTTTAAAGGCCCCTGATTAGTTTCCCTTTTCATTCTTTGTCTTTATTACAGACCACATGGTATTTATTAATCATTAAATAAACATTACAAATTAATAACCATGTTATATCTATACATTAAAATATCTAAAGCCTATAGCTAACAGTATGAGGAGTTCTGAATGAAATCCTAGGGGTGGATGCCTATGTTTTGGTAATTAGTGTTCCTGAACTTCAAATGTTTAATACGAAAGTATCTAATATATATTTCTGTTCATTTCTATTCCATGTTTTCTAGGATACCTAACACTTTCGGTCAAATCTAGTAGTGATACCCGTCTTGGATAAGACAGCTAATCATATGTATCTCCCAAGACCATTCCGTTCATGTTTATCATAACTGTGTTGAAGTTCTATTTGTTTCCTTGTTGGTTGATTGATTGAACAATTATTTCACTGATTTATGTGTCTAAGTGTTTAATTCATATATTTGCATCTGGTGCTGCAGGGGTCAAAAGCAAACATTACCTACCCTGAAACTGAGTTACAGGTGGTTGTGAGCATCCATATGCCTGGAGGGAAGAGAATCTGTGTCCTCTGCAGTAGCAACAATTCTTCTGAGCAAATTCTTTAGGTCTTGCTGTGTTTTGTTTCATTTATTTGCTTCTTCTTAGGTCTTACATTTACATGAGACAGTGCTACAATTCTAATAGTTATATTTTCAAATTTGTCTTTAAGAGAATGAGAAAAAGTTTTATACACACACACACACATACTCACACATGCACACCCACAAAATTACGTATGTGATAAACAATAAACCTATGTAATATTATATTTAAAACAGAAAAAGAAAATAAAACACAACAGACAAAAAGAAATACAGGTGTAGTTCATTTCCCACAAGTCTTGCTACATCGTCTAATGCCCAGAATTTAGGTCCAGGTAGCTTGTTAAAAGAGAAGCTGAGTCAAATTCACAGTAGTTCATGTAGGTGAGAGAAATAACGAAGGAGGTTGTCAGGGCCACAAAAATCCTCTCATCCACCCGTTCTTCTCATCCACTGAGACCCATTCAGTTCCCCAGTTCCTCAACACTGGAAAGAACAAAGAACTCATTTGAGGGTTTCACAGACGGAGAACCCTTTGTGGGGCTGTGTGCTAGTCCTTGTTTCATGCCAGGCCATGGTGAATGGAGTGAGTAGACTGTATAATAAGGCACATAGCTCTCTGTTAGAAACTTTCCTAAAGCAGAGAAGTTGCTGATGAAAGCCAGTGGGTTGTGCAAGCCTGCTCCAGTGAGCAGTGGAGGTTTCCCAGTGTCTTCAGTGACTATGGAATGAAGGACAACAGGGGAGTGGGACACAAACCCAAAGTCCCTTTGCTCCTTCCCTGAAAGTGAGAAAGAGCATCAAAGGAATGAAAGGCACTGAATATCTAACAGAAAACTATTGTGTATTCTTCCGTTGGGTCACAGGCATGGTTTACATTATAAAGCAAAAGACTTCTAATATAACATTTATGAATGCTTTAGTCCTTGGCTATACAACCAGATGTGGTTGGAAATGTGTATATATGTTGGATGGGATAATTTGCTAGAGATACATATGTAGTATGTGTTGTGATTAAAGAGAAATGACCAAATCTTGATTGCTTTACACTCATTTTTTTTCTCCCACTTACTGTTATAGGTCCCCCCACCCTTTGGAATTGTTTAAAGTAAATATGTACCAACCCTGCTACTTGTATTATCTAATGACCACTTCCCAGAAATTGTTTATTTGAAGAACGTAAGATCATTGTTTAAAGCCAGTTTCTCTGTTCTGTCAGAATTCATATTAATTAAGCATTTCCCAAATAATTACCATTAATTAAACCATGGTAGTATTACCAACTCTGTCAGAATTTTAACTTACTCTATTTTATAAATACCATGAAGTATTTCTTTTCAAACCACTACACAGATAGGTCTTTAGAAATCACTGAGATTCTGACTGTAAGGCAAGGATAAAAACAATCCTTAGAATTGTTTTCTAGCTGACTATTATACATATGATATTGTACATTGTACATATGATATCTGTACACTGCTGTTTTATTTAAACACACAGACTAATTCTGCATCTCATAGAAACTTTGAAAACAACCCTCCTGTCAATACTCTTCCTGCTCTCTCTGTCTCCTTGGGTGTGTTCTTTCGTATTTTGTGTGAGTATGGAAATGTGCTTGCTATGGTGTGTGCTTGCTATATTACACATATGTGGAGACATAGAACAACCTCAGAGTTTGATACTCCATAAGTGAAGATCAAACTTAGGCTACTGTTATTGGGTGCCAATCTCTTCAGCCACTGAGCCATTGCCCCAGCCTCTGCCTAAAATAATTTCCATCTGTCTCCTAAGCATAGGCAGGTCAGATGTTTGATGCTTCTCTTCCCAGTCCATGATTTGCTTATTTGGTTTTTTGAAGTTAGAGCATCTTTCCAGATAAATTTTCCTGTAGCATCTGAGGATGACAAAAAAAAAAAAAAAAAACAAAAACAAAAACAAACAAACAAAAAAAAAACACTTTAACTTCTTGACTTTCAGTAGTCAATTGTGAGGACACAGAATGTTATAATTTGATAAAAGCCAGTTCCATGCCTTTGTTTATGTATGTAAAGTTTTGAAGTTCTAATTAACAACGCTTTAGTGCAGCTACTACCTTGACATTGGCTTTTGTCAATGTATCTAAAATGTATTTATGTAGGATTATGTAGCTAAGACGATTCATCTGAAATATCATATCTTTTATGATAAAATTAAATTAGACTAACCATTTCAGATTTTATTCAGATGATCCAGTAGGCACAGAACAGAAGAATTCAGGAGTGGAAATGGTGTCTCCGTGCTGTTTGTGACTACGTAGTTAGAACTGGAATCATGTCACCTAAAAGCATCATCTTTCATGCCCTATGGATTACACCATGAGCACAGATGTTTACCCCACTTTTCCAGCTAAAGCATAGACCAGGAGGAGAGAGTAAATGAACTTGCTTTGGTAATTGCGTTCTCTCCTGTGATCATTAAACGTGTTTTATCTTTAACATGCTAAAATGCTAAGATACCACAAGGGAGTACTAACTCTAGAATTAACCTGCTAAATCTGAGAAAGCCCACAGATTTGCACTTTAAGCCTTCCTGAAAGAGCTTTTTTTTCAGTGTTATTTTCCAAAGTGATGCTGTAAAGTTTTATCAGCAGAAATCCAGAGACATCACTTAACCTTGCACAGAGGCCAGGAGCCAGCTTTCTCTACTTAGAAATGTTGACTATCATTATCAAAAATATAGAAACAAGCTTTGCTTGTCTCTAATTTTAAAATGCAAACTACTAATGAGGCATGGAGAACCTTGGAGTTGTACAGGAAAAAAAAAAAGCAAAGAGAGTTAATAAAACTGAGAATTGAAAATATGTCTTTTGATACATATTTCTGGGACAAAACTAAAGAATATTTTGTTTCTAGAGAAGGTGGCTTGGATAATAACAGGCAAATGCTTTTCACAAAGTAACGTTAATTCAATGATGAGGAATACAAGTCAGAGTTTATGCTGAAAAGGATATTAGAAATTTACAGAATGAATAAGCTTAGCCTAGATACCTATATTAACCAATAAAAATGTACAACTTTGTTCCCATCACAGTTTCTCTCTCTCTCTCTCCCTCTTCTCTCTCTCTCTCTCTCTCTCTCTCTCTCTCTCTCTCTCTCTCTCTGTATGTATGTATGTATGTATGTATGTATGTATGTATGTAGACTAAAGGTCAATTTTGTGTATCTTCACTATGATAAGATATAAAATTCAAATTTTTAATTTTTGATGCAAAAAACACCTGACAATAATGACCACAATATTATTGATAGTTAAATAATATTCATTGGCAAAAATCCATACAGAAACATTAAAATTGATACTTCTATGGCTTCTCAGATAGAAAGTTTTCTCTGCAGTGTATCTACTTACTTGCCTTACTCTGGAGGCAAAATGTATTATAAATTCGTTATTCTATCTTTCTCCTAGAGTAATTACAGCAGCCATTTGGCTTCTTAGCAGCCTGAATCCCATGCCTGGTTATTCACAGAACACCATCAGTGGTTTATGATAACGTGGTGATAGACCAACTTTTGATCAACTTTTGATTGGTCTTTTTAAAGGGAGGTCTCTCAGTGGCGTTAGGCTTTCAGGGAAACGGTCTCTTGGTAGATGGATCTCTAAGTAAGCCTAGTGGATACAACCAAGGAAATCTCTACATGATCAGTGTCCACATTTGAAGACTAGATAAGCAAAGCAACTGAATCATAAAACTGTGTTGGTTAACATCTTAATAGGCTGTCAGAGTCGTATGTGACGAAACTAAGGGTTGCATGCAAGGAAAACTAGCTTTAAAATGTTTCTGCAATTCTTCATTTTCTCTTTTTTATTACCACTGTTAATTGGGCCACTCAGATAACACTGCGAAGCCATGTTGCACTGTCTCTGAAGCTGGTTCCAAGTTGTTCAGAGTTTGAAGTCCAGAATTTACTGAGAAAGCTAACATGCAGTTGTAGATCCTGAAACATGTATGTCTCCAGATGGGGCACTGTTAATACTCGGGATTTGAGGCACTGAACTATTTTGAAACGAATAGAGTTAAGTGGTAAAAAAGTAAGCTTGTCTACCATATGGCTGTTTATTTCTGAGTGCAGAGTCTCACCGTGAGATGCTTGGCTCTGCAGTGTGGAGCAGCTATGGATTCACACGGGTGCACCTGCTTTTACGGCAAGAAACATTTCCAACGACATTGAACTTGCTCTACCGCAATCTGAAGAATCCTTTATCATTTAGGAGACTATGAGGAGTGGTCTGATTTATAAGTCGTGGAAAATGAAATTCTACACTGTAAGTGGTTACCCTTTTAATATATGCATTATTTAAATATGTAGAAGAGCTGAGGTAGGTCAGTAAAAGAATGAGGTAGAGGGGAGTATGACCCGGGGCAGAAAGCCCTATGCCCCACCTCTACCCAGGACAGGTACTCCATGTGTAGCCCTGAGCAGGAAATGACATTTCTCTACCTAATCGAGTCTACCTTTATAATTGGAATTTAAATAATAGAATCACAGAATAATAGATTTCTTAAAATTTTATCTAGGCTTGCCTCTAGGAAAGATGTAGTGAGGATGGCAATGAAGTTCTTTCTTCTGCCACATAAAAAGTAAATAAAACAAAGAAACAACACAAAAGCAAAAGCGAAAGCAACTGTTCCTAATCAGTATAAAGTGTTTCTCAAGGCCAGAGGTAAAACTGTGGGTAACGTGTGTTCTTCTGAAGTGTAAGAGTCAGGGGAAAGAATAGTCTCTCACAAACCTGTGCGGGACTTTGGAGTGATGTTGACGGTAGCCATGCTATTCTAAGTTAAACAATCTCATGTGTATCTATAAACTTTTTTGAGCTACAGCTGCTGAGATCCATGAGATCAGATCTGTGGGAAAGATCTGGGATCTTTCCATGTAGGATTCAAGCTTTCCATTCATCCTTTCAGATACGCCATACTCCGTGCATAAACCATGTAGCCTCTTTACAAGTTTTCAATCTTGATATCTTTCAACCTGGCAGTATTAAACAATCAGCCAACAGCAAACAATTACTTTTCTTACTTATATAAAACCTTGAGACACTGAAAGACCATAAAGATCTATAAAGTTAAGTACCAAGGATAAATTCAATCCTATTTTTTTGTATAAGAAAAAAGTATGACCCCTCTTATAAGTATTCATATTTTCAGCAGTAGATTTGGGGTCTCACCCTAGTCACATGCTTTGCCAGCACTGCATTAATGTCACCATCTCTTCATGGAATTTGTTCTTTCTCACCAAGCATACAGCACCTTATGAGAGGATCTGCCATATTCTTTTCTTCTCACCAGTTTTGATGAGAATAATTGAAGCCCTATGTTCAGTCAGCACAAAGTTCTGAGTGATGTTGGTGAGATTACCAAGGGCAACCTATAGAAAGCACTGTAGGCAGGAAGCAGTGACAGGCCAGGGTTCACTCTTCCATCATTCTAGATGTCAGATGTTAATTTGTCTATAGGGCTAGTTCTTTCTGACATACTCAGGATTATTCTAATCCTAGCCTGTTGTGTGTGTATATATACATATGTGTGTATGTATGTATATGTATGTGTATGTGTATGTGTATGTGTATGTGTATGTGTATATGTATGTATATGTATATATGTATATGATATATATGTGTATGTGTATGTGTATGTGTATGTGTATGTGTATGTGTATGTGTATGTGTATGTGTAT
>JANHMN010000008.1:72110624-72122383 GCA_030674055.1 Rhabdomys pumilio | reverse complement strand
TGTATGTGTATGTGTATGTGTATGTGTATGTGTATGTGTATGTGTATATGTATATGTATATATACACACATATATACATATATGTATATATAATGTAGATACATATTAAAACTATAAAAATTAGCAGTTTTATAAATATGTATAAGCAACTATGCAGGAAAGAATCACAATGGAGTAACGATGTATTTATATATGATAGACTTAAAAATAAAATATAAAGAACACTGTGAGGTTGGAGGGTTTCCTCAGCAGTTAAGACCATGTAATGTAGTACTCTTTCAGTTGTCCTGAGTTAGGTCCCCACCATCCATATCTGAGGGCTTTCAATCACCTGTAACTCCAAGTTCGGGGTTATGACACCCTCTTCTGGGTGTCACACACACACACACACACACACACACACACACACACACATCTTAAAATAGAATTGCATTATAGGGAAAGTCTTTTATGTCATCCTCTAATTATTTACTCCTCTTAACAATTGGAATAAAAAATGAACATCATTCTAGTATTGGTTATTTTCTTGAAGTTTTAGAATGTATGTCCATCTCCAATAGTAGTTTGTTTCAGGAATTGACAAAAATTCTCTGTAAAGATCAACTTGCAAATATTTTAATCTCTGCAACTCGTATGGTTTGTTGCCTTGAGCTAGACCACTGGTACAAACCCTTAGATGATGTGTAGAAGAATGAGAGCCTGTGCTCCACTCAAATGCCTGGCAAAGTGGGTTGCAAGCCAGAGTTGACCCTCCAAGCTGTACTTGCTATAGTTTTGCTGCTTTTATTTCTTTTGATTATTTAAATAAACCAAACCGCAGCTTACTATCCCTCATGTTTTATCTCCCTCCCCCTCTTTTACCTTGTATTTGTTAAACATGTGTTTAAAGGTGTGATTTTAGAAATTTGTTGTTTGATATCTTATCTTTTACATACTCCATTATTCATTTTCCATTCTAACGCTGATGGGTCTCTGAGTTGTTTGAATTTCTAGTACAGTGTGCTGGAACTCTTGCACATGATCCCAGACCTGAATGTGATGAGTTTTATCATTGTATATACTTATGCTGTAATTGCTGGGCCAGGGGGGCATTCATAACTGCAAATGTACTTAATAATGCCAATCTATTTCCCAAAGTGGCTTGGAAAATGACCGGCAGAAATGTGAGCATCGGCATTTATCAGACGTGTCAATGTAGCTTCCATGTTTATTTTAAAACACAATTTTCATGATACGTTTGCTAGTTCCATGATATTCAGCCATTTGAAATATGTTATTGTCTGAGAATTTCAATGCTTATAGAGTGCTTTGACACAGTCCACCTTCATCCCTCCCCTCCCACTATTCCCCTATACTCTACCACTTTTCTCTTGAAACTCCATTGTTATATATAAAACCCAGCTGAGTCCCTTAGGGCGCCAATGTGTACATGTGGGCAGATCCATGTACAGTGACTCAGGTTCTTCATCAAGGACTGCGCCCCAGGAGGAAGCTGAGTCTCTCTGTCTCATCATATTCTCCCACTTTAGATTCTATGTTTTAAATTTGTATGTGTAGACAGAATTGTACTGTCTTTTTTCAGTATGACTGTGCGTTTCATTAACACAGAGCATTTAGTCCATTAATGCTGAAAATTCCTAAAATTCCAGGTTGAAAATTTTCTTTTATTGAGTCTTTTTGCTCCTCAATGTCTTCCATACTTTCTCTTCAGTTTCAGTAAGTATTATTAATCACTTCTTAATTGTATCCACTCCGTGTTTGAGAAAGACTTATACCTTTTCTCCCTTGAGTGTTAGACGATTTCATCCTAGTCTCTTCAAGTAATACTTGACTGGGAGAAACTCCTTAACGTATGTGAAAACTATAGTTCTTACTGGAGTGGGTGGTGACCATCTTAAGGCAAATCCTTCAGTTTATCTGAGATGCTCAAGTTGTGCTCTCACTATATACAAACCAATGTAACAATTTATTAACTCTCACTGCATTCAACTCTTACTTTATCTGCAGTTTTCAGCTTCTAGACAAAATAAAAATATAAAATTGGAAGAAAAACAAGGAAACTCATTACTTATTCTGACTCCTTCATGTTTGTTGTGAGGAGTTTCCTCTTATGATGGACTTCCTTTCAGCTTAAAATTTCCTATCACATAGGCAGACATGAATTGAAGTTTGTCTCAGATACTGTCTTATCATCTGTGAATAATCAGCACACTTTAACTATTCGGTGTTGTTGAGGGAAGTGCTCAGTACACTCAGTACGTTCTCAATACTGAACATTTTTTCTAGATTGTTCCTTTATTTTTGCTACTTGTATTTTGACCCAATAATATAGTCAAATAACAAGGAAAATAAAAATTGAAAGGTATAAAATAGAGAGATGGGTCAGATGGTAAAGTGGCCAAATAAGTATGAGAATGTGAGTTTGACTCCAGGAACACATGTAAAAGCAAAGTACAGTGAGTGTGGTATTGCATATGGAGCCTCTGCACAGGCTAGGGAGAATGGGCAGATGCTGACAGATACCGGAAGCTTGCTGATCCATCAGTCAAGACGAAATGCCAAGCTGCTGCTTCAATGAAGAGAAGCTTCACACAAAGAACAAGAGTATGGTAAGCAATAGAGGAAGACAAGCAACACTGATGTCTGGACTCCACACATACATGCATAGGTAACAATACCCAGCCGCACAGGAATATTCACACATACAAACACACACACAAACACACACACATGCATACATGCACACATGCAAATACACACATGTACACATACCACACACACACACACACACACACATGCATACATGCACACATGCACACAGGCAAACACACACACGTTCACACATGCAAATGCACACACGCCCACATACCACACACACACACACACACACACACACACACACACACACACACACCATCTCCAGATACTTAAATCTAAATCCTATCCATTTAGGGAAACAATTATAATAACTGAAATAAAAAAACTCCCCTATGATTTTATAATGCAGATGCTGGATGGAAGAGAACATAAGAGATTATGCATTTATCCCAAGAGAACAGTGCAAGGAACCATGACAGACTAATGGACACCCCACGAATGATTTGAAACATTGGAAAAATGCTTCAGAAATAGAGAAATAATGTCTTTCTTTTAAAAGAAAAAAACCTCAGATAAGATAAACAATGAGTTGCTGGCCACATAAGTTATGCAATGAAGTAGTAGCCAAATGGGCTTATAGACAGCAGAGTCACATATTTAGTCTGATTTTTCTCTTAAGTTGTCTATGTTGGAATGGAAAAATACTAAATGAAAATGCTTAGTAAACAGAAATGTCTTTATACTTTGGCAAGTAGATGAGGTAAAATTTAAAGGAGGAGCCAGAGGAATGAGATGGATAACCTCAGGACACAACAAGAAAGGTTGTCAAGGACAATGCCTATGATCTGAGAAAAACGAAACATATATACCATCACCTTTGAAAATCAGCTTTATAGCTCTATACACATCCAGTGTGGCAGACCGATGTACATACATAGGCTGTGCTCACCACTTTAGTTGTGAAATTTTACTTAAGAAAGAGCTTTGTACACATGGTACATGACATTTATCCAAATAGTATAGGGATCTCAACAGGGCAGAAAGCCAGGCATCTTTGTGAGATTGTGGAGATGAAACTTTCGTGAGGTTCTGATGGTTTTGTGGCAAAATCACACTTATGTCAGTTCTAATTCCACAGTGGTTTTGCTGTTCTTGTTGTTGTGTGTCATAATTTTCTCTGAAATTGTAAAAAAAAAAATGACAGAAAAGAAGTAGATAAAATATGGGGAAAGCAAGTTGTATTGAGTGACTAATTTTCTATTAGGTCTCAGATGTACAGCTGATAGTTCAAAGAAAAACAATAGGCATCTCATCTTATTAGTGATTGGAAAGTGAATATATTCTTGAATAATCCAGAAGAAATCAGCATGCATTATGATAAGCAATCAAGTAATTAATATGCAAAAACACTTAAAACTGTATTAAAAGTGATAAGAACTGACTGCCTTGGTCTGTGCTCTTTCTTTGAGTGTTTGGTCTATAGTGAAATTTTTTGTCATGAACAGAAGGTTTTTGGGAAACAGGAAGTACTAAAGAGAGGCTCATTAAGACTCCAGAAAGTTTTAAGGAAAGTTTTTAAAATCTCAGGAAGTAACAATTCCTTAAACTTCAGAAGTCTCTGAAACTGACCAGATGAACCCCAACCCTCCCTCTCTGATGTCACATAAGCAGTAAGGAAAGCTGAGGAGACGCAGACCAGCTAAACGGTTTAAATAAGACTCCTCAATTTTGTGGCCATTTGCTTGGTTTGTGGTCATTCCCTATCTGGAATGAGTACTTTTTGTTCACATCTACCCAGGGACAGTGCCACACTAAGGTCCCTCACTAAGTCTGTGTGGAACCACGATGTTACTGGGGATAGCACTTGGGGCTGGGATTAAGAAGATCCTGGAGGTAGAACTTACTAGAAATAGACTAATGTACCCATAAAGAGGCCTATGGAGCTTTCTCACCTTTTCTACTGACTAAATTTAAGACAAAAAGATCTGTGTGTGAAAGTTGATTAAGATGCCCACAGAGAGCTAATCACTCTGTGGACTGAACTTGGACGTTAGATAATCTATAACTATGAATAAGACGTTTCAGTGGCTTAAAAAAAAATCCATCATTTGGTATTTACTATAGCAATTCAATGAGGCAAGACATCCTAACAAGATATCCTAACATCAACTATTTTAGGATTTTTAGTCTTGCAATAAAGTGATATTTGATTTTCCCATGATTTACATCAGGATCTTCAAAGGAAGCAATAATCAAACTTACTTGAAATGAGAGAAATTAAACAAGAGATTGCTGCTCATATAAGATGGAAAAAATGTCCGAAGTAATTCTTTAGAAAAACATTTTAGCTGGAGAAGTCTGGTGTTTAACAGAATGCAAGAGTGTTTCACACCAAAACATAATGTTTACAAAAGAAAAAGAGTACTGTAGGATGCAGAACCCAGGGCCCCCTAGGCAACTTAATAAGTATGTTACACAAGACAGGGGGAAGAGTGGTACTCCAAGGCCTCCACGAATATGAAGAATGCTGCAGAAAGAGCCCAAGTGACCAAAAAAAAAAGTGCTTAGTGCTTTTGTGCTTTTCCATATTGAACACCAAGCCTTGGCATGCAAAGAAGAAACTAATAAAATTTGAATGTTACTTCATGTAGGAAGAAGTCTGCAGGACTGGGGGGGTTTGTTTGTTTGTTCTTTTCTCTTTAATTATTCTTCTCTCATACATTTATCACATCCTGACTACAGTTTCCTCTCTTTCCCAGATCCCCAGTCTCTCCCTTGTACCTCCCCTTTTCCCTCCCTACACTTCTTCTACCTCACCTCAGAAATGTGCAGGCTTTCCACGGACAACAACCAAACATGGCATAATAAGCTACAGTAATACCAGGCAAGGATTCTCCAATTAAGGCTGGACAAGACAACCCTGTATTAGGAAAAGGGTCCCACAGGCAGATGAGTCAGAGACAGCTCCACTCATGGTGTTACGAATGCAACAAGCACACTCAGCTGCACACCTGTGGTGGCTATCCCTGGTTGTCAACTTGACTATATCTGGAATGAACTACAACCCAGAAATAAATGGCATGCCTGTGATGCAGACCTTAAGGCTGAAGACACAGGCTTCTGACCCAGATCTTGATGTTATTTTGATCCAGATCTTGAGGCACAGTGGACATGAAAAGCTTAGACTCAAGCAAGGTAGTACACATTTTTAATCCCAACTGATTAAGGCAAGCAGATATCTGAGTTCAAGGTCAGCCTGGGACAGAGCAAGTTCCAAATCCAGGAGTGGTAGTGCATATCTGTAATCTGGGCCATATCTTCTGCTGGAGGCCTAGGTAAGCACATTGGAAGGATTCACTCTTATTCACCTGCTTGCACTTACTTGCCAGCACATCTGTTGGAACCTACTTCTTGAGGATCTTATATTATACAGAAGACCAGCTAAGTAACTACTAGCTTCTTGGATTTTCCATTCACAGCTGCCGTTGTTGGATTAGTAGGACTACAGATTGAAAGTCATTACAGTAAATCTCCTTAAATATACAGAGATATTCTATACTTTCTGTGAATCTGGAGAATTCTGACTAATACAATCACAATATATATGCAGAGGACCTAAGTCAGACCCATATAGTCTTCCTGATGTCTCTGAGCCCATTTGAGTCCCATTTACATGAAAACCAGTAAAATGTTGGGACTGTTGTTACATAGAATTAATGTCAATTATACTGGGTGAAACTGAAGGAATTTGTTTCTGCAGAAAGCAAATAATATCAAATGTAATTTGCTCAAATATCAAAGAGAATGCAGAGGTGGGAATAAAGTTAGGAAATCAACCTCCAGTTGAATCAGCTAGAGGAGATATGAACATGAGTCTGTCTTCAGACAGGACAGTACTATCAACCGAAGCACTCCCATCTGAGTTCAGCCTGGGGAACCCATGAGCTTATAGGAATTCATTCCAGGTTCAGAGATGAGAAATTACTTATGGGAAAATTGATAACCCCAAAATATGGTCTTATGGGTGCAAGGGTAAGTAGGTGAAAGGTTGACTGGAGTTGTGCTTCATTTGTGCAGATTGTGATCCTGTGAGGGGCTGTCACCCATGCTAATGCAGGACAGTTGGTGAGGTACATATTTTAGTGGGATAGTACATTTTCTCCCTTTTCATCATTCTGCTCTTTCTGCAAGTTTCTGAATCTCAGGAGAGCTATTAGGAACAGACATAATTTTTAATTACCAACCAGTCTTGAGATTCATGAGAAAAAGGTTGCTTTAAAAAATGTTAAATAGATCCAATTCAGCATGAAAAGATATCATAGTTTCTATCAATTGTTTACTTACACTACCCTCTTTATCCATGATAAATACCAAGCTAGTGCCATGATGCCAGCCTTTCCTGTATCTAATAATCACAAGTCAGAAACAAATATATAATATGCTACTACTAAATGTTTATTCCCTATTGTAAAGGCTCTGCTTTGTGATGTAGTTATTACAAGGCAGACTGCTGAGCTTACAGGTGCTGTCACCCAAGTAGCGGTGAATAAAACTGTCACCACAGCCTCCGTACAATCAAGGTCTATACGTCTACTTTCAGGTATTTCAATATATTCTGCAGCCCACCGGCTACTGTCATGGAGCCCTGTACTCCTGCCTGGACTGCACTGATTAAGGAGATCCATCACCTCATAGGACTTATGGGAAGATAGCCATCTAAAATCTACACCAGTGAGTCCCCCTCCAGTTAACCTTCTGAAATAAGTTTAAGAAGCTCAATTTACTAAGTAGAAAATTAAAAATTCCATTACCACCAAATGAAGAATAATTTCTTAAATTAAATCTTGATTGAAGATACATCCATTTAGTCCTTTTCTCCGCATTGAAATCCTTTGAACAAAAAAAAATAATAGATGACCACTAAAAAGTGACAAAAATTAGACATTTATAAGCACAGCACAATTGTATTCATCTCACAGATCGGAAGAATAGGTACTAAGAATTCTTTTTTTGTTTGTTTGTTTTGTTTTGTTTTTTTGAGACAGGGTTTCTCTGTGTAGCCCTGGCTATTCTGAAACTCACTCTGTAGACCAGGCTGGCCTCGAACTCAGAAATCCGCTTGCCTCTGCCTCCCAAGTGCTGGGATTAAAGGCGTGCGCCACCACTGCCTGGCGGTACTAAGAAATTTTAATCAAGCTGGATATCAGAGCATACAGGAGATCTTGGTACTCAGGAGGCTGTAACAGGAGTTGAAAACTAGCCTCGGCTACATAGTAAATTACATACTGTAGGATACATAGTTAGCTTTTATTTAAAAGCGCATGAAGAAAACTGAATAACTGAAAAGAATATTCAACCATGCAATACAACTATATCAGCAGGGCATACTGACAGGTGCATACAATCCCTCCTTTCGGGAAGGATTTAAACTTGTATGAGCCTCATTAGTTTCTTGAGAATAAAGAAATGGTAGCCTCCAGAGAAGAATGTCAGGGACAAATGTTAAGTGTCTGTTTTCTGTTTGCAAGAATAAAAATACACAAGAATATTAAAATGTATATTATGAGTAATCAAATAAATATGTCTATTAAAACAGCTAAAACAAAAAAATAAATCTGGGTGAAAAAAATTTTATGTTTGAATAGCTTCCTGTGAAGATTGAATCAAAAGCTGGATGTATACTTTATAGATTGCTTGAAAATTCCCCAAATCTCTTCCGTTTCTCATAGGTGAGCAACCTTAGAAAAGAGAAAATGTTACTTGGCAGAGAGCATGAATGAAAACCTGGACGTGGGAATGCAGCTTTCTCAGTTGCCAAGGAGAAAACAAGATACAGTCATCACATTTGTTAAGAAATTTTTTTTTTTTTTCAAATAAGAGCAGACTTCAGAGAGCAAGTGAATTTGGGGAAAAAGGGAGGTGGGGATGGAGCTGGGAGGAGTGGAGAGAGGAGAAACTGTAGTCTGGACATTTTACATGAGAGAAGAGTTTATTTTTAATAATAATAATAACAAAAGATATTGACCCAGGGAGTGGGGAGGTCTGCTGGTGTGGGGTGGTGTTGGGGTGAGGACATTCTTTTGAAGATGAAGGAGAAGGTATGGGATGAGGAACAGTCAAGGGGCATGCTGGGAGTGGGATAACAATTGGAGTGTGAAAAATAATAAAAAATAAAAAAGATAAAATGTTAAATTGCAGGGATAAAAGAATATAAAATTGGTCACTTTTATAAGAGAATATAATTAGTCATTTTCATTTGTATCTTTCCCTAATTTTATTTTATTTTTATGTCTGTTTATATGGATTGATATAGAGTGCATATGGAATAAAACTTCTGAATGCTACTTAAAAAGAAAAACAAAGCCAGGCAGTGGTGGTGCACGCCTTTAATCCCAGCACTTGGGAGACAGAATGAGTTCCAGGACAGCCAGGACTACACAGAAAAACCCTGTCTCCAAACAACCAAAGAAATATTTTAGGAGCTCAAGAACAAAATATAAATAAACTCTTCTCAGTAAATATTTATACACGTCAAAGGAAAGAAAAACATAAAGACTATGGAAAACATATCTTTAAATTGAGCTAATATGTCATGAAATTTAAAGATGTAAAGTTAACCAACACTTAGCAGAAAAAAAAAAAAAACCTAATCAGTAAATTAGACAAAATTGGAAAACTTTATACTTACCCTTTGTAGAAAGTAAATATTGTACCCTCTATACATTGGAATTTATAATGCATAGAAATAGAACAAGATAGTTTTAAAAAGTAAAATGTTTTAATTTAAAATTTTTTGACTAATAAATACAAGTAAGACATCTAGCAAATGTTACTGCCGCTATTTCTGGCCTCTTAGACACATCACTTAGACACAGTCATTACATTGCTTTTCCCTTTAGCCTTACATTTCTTCCCAATGCATCTTTTTAGGATCGTTTTTATCTGCAAGCCAGGGAGGGATTTCAAGTTAATCCCTCATAGTACCTATCCCATTAATATCTTAAGACTTTACATTTTCTTTTCAATAACACATAAGGTGAATTTTAATTATGCCTTGGTATCTTTATTCTCTTTGAAGCATGTCCTTATCTACTCAAACCCCTTTTGACCTCAGCCATTGCCCAATTTATCTCTTTCGTTTTATAATTGGGTTTCTGTAGCAGAAACTTTAATGATATCAAATATCTTAGTGAAAATTTTGTCCTGATTCTGCATGTGATGTATTCCAGAAGGACACCCACTACTTCTCAATTGGCCTGTTTGATCTTAAGTATGGTCGAGCTATCATTGCATTTTGGTGTTGATTGTCAAGTTCCTTCCTAGCTCCGCACTGGTCGACATTCAGAACATGCAAGATGCAGTTTTCCTTGCTGCTTTCCACTAATCATCTAATTCTCAATATCCTATAAGAGGAAGTAGATATCACAGATCTCAGATGCCGTCTGTAGGAGACTTTTAGTTAGAACAACTCTGCTACAATGTATGCATGATTTCCTGTGATGATTTAAGTTCCTAAATGATTTGATTCACTATAGAAATTTAAACTTCTGAACCTCTGAGAACCTCCGGTCTTTCTAGCTAGATCGCTGATTTTATTACTAAAACTGCAATGGCAGAGATTTCTTTAATATTTATTATAAGCTTGGCAATATAGTTGGGCAGATTCTCAGCTACTCTAACTGACAAGAGGACACTGGCCTAGCCTGTGTCCCACCACTTTTCATTAACTCTCAGTCTCTAGTCTAGGCACCTCCTTCTTTTGGTATCTGAGTTTTCCTCCATGTTGGGCTGGTGAATCCTCGCAGCTTATTCTTTCCCAGATTTCGTATCTTTGCCTGGAAGTCCCACCTATGCTCTCCTGGCTAGATATTGACCATTTGGTTCTTTATTAAACCAATCAGAAAGTGCCTTAGGCAAGTGAAGAAGGACCAAGACACATCTTCACACAGTGCACAAAACCGATTATTCCAACATGACACCAGCAGAAAACACTACAATAAGAAACTACATTAGTTATTGTGCTGAAGATTGTGATTAAAATACCTAACCAAACAAGATAACTAAAGAAAACAAGTAAAAAAAAAAACACTTAAGAAAAACATTTTGTCTTTTATTTGAAGGGTACTGTCAATCCTGGAGGGAGGTACAGTGATATAAGCAGGTAAAGGCTGGTTTCGGACATCTCTGCAGAACAGAAACAAAGACAGAAGCTGTGGCTCACAAGCCTTTCTCCTTTTTCTCACTTTACTCCCCCTGAGATCCTAGCCAATGGGTTAATACCATCCACCTTCATGGAATGTCTTCCATTCTTAGTTAATCAAACCTACAATGATCTTGACAAATAGATCCAGAAGTTTGACTAATTAATACCCTAGAAACTTGCTAATCCAATGAGGCTTGCCTTCCAAGTTCCCCATCACTGCGTTTTACAAAGGTTATTTTCCAATTCTATCACAGTACACCTGGTGTTAACGCAGAACAGCATCCGGACTCTTTCTATTTAGTATTTTGGGATGAGAATTAGGAATATTAATGAAATTGAAAACATTCTTTCATGTCTATCATTTTAAAGTGATGAAGAATATGATATTTGAGAAACAAAGTTACAGTCAAAAGTAGTGACAGTCAATAGTAATTGCACATGAAAGTATAGTAAGACCACCCAAATAGATAACTCTGTGGGCACAGAAAAAAAAAGAAAAAGAAAATTTATTCAGAAATCAAACTTCCAGGGCTGTCTTTTGGAAAACTGAAAGAATACAAAAACGTGAAAGAACTTAAGGTTGTGTGTGAGCCAGAACATCCTGGGAGCTAACATGGGTTTGATCTGTTACAGGCTTGTTGGAGTTAATAAGAGACTAGATGATCTTGGATGTAGTTGACTGTCGGAGGCAGGTAGGGAAAGCAATGGCTTTTCCTGGCAAACAACGTGCTGTGTCAGGTGAGTTCTGAGGAATGCTGAGTCCCGGTTTTGTTTATCTTCCAGTGATCTTTATGTTTACAGGGTCTAACCTGAGATCAGCTGTCACACAGTACAGTGTCAATATTAGCTGTCATTTTTTGAAACTGCTTTGGACGTAAAGAGAGAGAAGAAGAAAAAGAGGAAGAAGGAGGAGGAGGAGGAGGAGGAGGAGGAGGAGGAGGAGGAGGAGGAGGAGGAG
>JANHMN010000008.1:72079611-72099611 GCA_030674055.1 Rhabdomys pumilio | reverse complement strand
CCATCTATATTCCAGTGTCAGGGCGTCTGATGGCCTCTCCTGACCATGAAAGGCACAAGTCATGCATAGAAATGATGCATATATATATATATATATATATATATATATATATATATATGATATTTAAAATAAATAATTTGATGCATTTGAAAAGAAAATAAGCCAGGCGGTGGTGGCACACGCCTTTAATCCCAGGACTTGGGAGGCAGAGGCAGGAGGATTTCTGAGTTCGAGGCCAGCCTGGTTTACAGAGTGAGTTCCAGGACAGCCAGGACTACACAGAGAAACCCTGTCTCGAAAAACAAAAAAAAAAAAAAACCAAACAAACAAAACAAACAAACAAACAAACAAACAAACAAAAAGAAAAGAAATATTGAGATTTTGGTCTGAAAATACTCTTAATTCATAAAATAGAATTTTTTAGATCCTATTTAAATCCTGAGGGTCTTCTTTGAAAAAAAACATATTTTTGCCGATTTTAAATAAATGATAATGCCAATTGTGTTGTATTATTTTCAGCTCACCATTATTAAGTTAAAAGGGACTGACCTACACACACTGGGTTTTGATTTTAATAGATAATACAAGCTGATATTGCAAGAGGAAAATACTGTTTGCTTGCTGAGTTATCATAGTGTTAAAAATAATTTTATTATTTTAATAAAAACTTGGATTTAATTGAACACATGTGTGTGTGTGTATCTGCTTTCTACACTTATCTATATAGAGATATAAATAGATAATGGATGATAGATATTTGATACAATATATATTATAGAGGATAGATAGATGATAATGATGTGAGTGTGTGTGTTTAGAAAATTAATCTGACTTTATAGAAAATATATAGTGTAAGGTATGGGGAGAAGGCTAAGTGAATAAGATACTTATATCACAAGTGTAAGGAGCAGAATTTGAATCTCTACCATATACATAAAACAGGCAAGTGTGACACACTTCTTCCCAATCCAGTCAGCAGACAAAGGGATTCCTGGTTTAATGGGTCAGCTAGCCTACGTCTGTCTCACAGAGCTCTAGACTCAACTGATATATATTGCCTCAGTGCATCATGTAAAGAGTAAGTAAGGAAGTCACCAGATGTCAACCTCTGGTTTCATGGTGTGCACACATTCAGTTGGAATAAGGATGCACACAGAAGAAAATGTCAGAACATAAATATTTTTAAAAAGAAATAAAAAAGACACTGTGGCCTTGTAATTCATATTTTTATTCACTGAAAAAGGCATAATCCCTTAGTGGTAATACATTGGCCGTGTATACATCCACATACAAATAGCTGTCTCCTTTCTCTTGTATTTATATTTTATATTACTTTTCACATAAATATTTTCAAAACTTTGCATTATTTTCAAACAAGTTACAAAACAGTTTAATTACTTTGAAATGCATTCTGTTTCTTTTTCTTCTAAAGCATCTAACAATTTTATTGGCTAAGAGGTATTTTTTACTATGTTTTTTTCTTTTTTTTTTTTTTCAGAAACTCAACTCTCAATTGCTGTGCCAGGGGCTGGCTGAGCCCATAGGTGAATTATTCTGAGATTTGTGATCCCGCTGAAGCTGCAAGGGATACTCTAAAATGAAATCCCAAGCAGATTCTGGCAAAGGGAATTTTAAACAGTGCCTCCCTGAGTTTACTGCTGGGGAGTTTTTACATTTTCTAAAATTCCCTGAGATCTTCTGCCCCACTTCTGCCAAGAGCGATGTTGTAACAAACAGGGAATAGTGAGTTTTCATTGCTTAACTTGTGAACAGCGTGTTGTTTGTGTCCTCAAGGACAAGTTTGTGAAAGGCAGACATGATACTACCTGGTATGAGCTATATTTTCAAAATAGAATCCCAAGATAGCTACCGAGCATGTCTATGTCAGCAACAGGGTCAGACCATGATGATTCTACTTCAAGAAAAAAAAATCCTTCAAGGACACTAAGCAAACCGAGGCATAAATAAATTCAAATAATTCTTCCTCTCTTGTATAATTATTAACTCTATATGATTATTAATTTATATGAGAATGTTTGTTTCCATACAGAAAACCATGATTTTTAAATGTCTCTGTGTAAATTTATTGCTGCTCCTGTCAGAACTGCAAGAGTTTCTAATATAATTCAGCTAGAAGAGTCATATATTTAAAGTAAATAAAAAAATTATTTAAAAGGAACCAAGGTACTTCTGAAAAGAAACACAAAATGATAGATAATGACCTTGTATATGTAAGGTCATTATTATAAGGTCATTAATTATAGCGATGTACTATAGACAATATCAATAGTAAGCCAGCTAACAGAAATGAAAATCTAGGCACAAAAGCATAAACATACAGAAATCATTGAATACCAGTACCTGGAGCTCGAACAACTATTGTCAATAGGTAAATGATTTTCCCACTTTTGTATATTATATTAAATATAATCAACATAGTTAAAAGATGTATACTATAAAACAATATTCTCTTATTAATCAAAAATTATTCTAATTTAAAAAATATTACAAATGTGAAATTATCAGCAACATTTACATTTTAATTCTGGATCATGTAAAGAATTCACCTTTGTCAGTAATTAAAAATATGACAGGAAAATAGAATAAAATACAGTTTCTTATTTGGGATGAAAATTCCCAAGGAAATTAAAAAAAAATCAAATCTCAAATTTTGTAGTGTGTCAGTTGCTGTAGTGAATTCCATAGCTGCAATGTGTTAATCACAGGACATAAAACAGCTGAAATCCATGTAAGGCTTGCAGATACACAAATTGGGATTCTACTGTTTATGTTTGTGATACAACTTAACTGTGGAGATTGTGACAAAAATGACCACCATAGACAAATCAATAAAAAATGTAGGTAGTAATATTTTAAACATACATATAACAGTAAAACTAGACATATTATTTACAGGTTTTAAAATATCAGAGTCATCAGAAGAAATGTCACAGAGTTTAAAGCTTGAACATCAATATAAAAACTAGTAATTATGATAGGAATAGAGAAGAAAGTGATAATTGATAATAAGAAAGAAAGAGATAATATTAAAGAATGTAGGATTCCATATGATTCTTCAAATGGAAAGATATTTTGGTAGAAGCTTCTTAAAATACATACATATGTGAAAGAAATTTAGATAGAGTTGCCAAAGAATAGGAGAGACAATGCCCTAGCTGGACATCTTGCTACCAAAGGAAACATCCTGTGCCAGGAAGAGACTACACCTAGTTGAGCTATTAGCCATGGAGACCCTGGAAACTTCCAAACATTTCAAGCTATTTCTAAATCAAAGTTGCTGTCCACAAACTTATGGTATGAATTTATTGCTGAATACAAACCTTAAATATCTCATTAAACACTCAGTAATTAAACTTTTGAGTCACTGCCTAACCAGAGCCTTTACACACAGTGTTCATGGTTCTGAAAGGTATTCTGCACACTAAGGGAGAAGAAAGGTAAACACCAACCCATCTATATACACTGCAATCTACAATGTTAACCTATCTGTGTGACACAGTGCTACAATAGTGGTACAAATATTGTAAAAGAAATAACCAACCTCTCTGACTGGATTGAAGGTTCACTCCACAAAATAGCATCCTTGCCTCATATGACTCAGGTGGCCAAGGATTTGACAGGAAATCAGTCCTGGATCTAGAGGGTAAGCAAAATATTACCGTTCTACTAAAGGAGCGTAGCAATAAGATTACTCCTGTTGATACTCCGTTATATTCAGATGTAAGTATCCTCCTTCTTCCAAGATCAGAGAAGCTTCCTTTTCCAATGGAAGTTTCAGAGACAAAACATGGACAGTGAGTGTACTGAAAGAGATAGACTTTAGAACAGTCGGTCCTAAGTGGGATGTCATTGAACCTCTTCCATGAGGGCTCAGGGATGTACGTATGCCAAAAAATGAAGAGTTCAAGAGCCAAAGGGCGTGGATGGAACCAAGATCTTTCAGATACAGCAAGACTAAAAAGTCTGTGAAGTCACAGAGACTGTGACAGGATGTGTCTGGTCTGTACAGGCTCAAGACAGATGGGGTCAAACTCTGAGAGCAGAAAGTGGCCTGTGCACTCCACCCTAACCAAGAAGCTACAGACAACTGCTTGTAACGAAAAGTTAGTTTTCTACATTGGAGTCTTGTTAGCGATATAAACTGCACTTAAGGACCCAATGTCTAACAGTAGATGTGCAAACACAAAATGAGAGGCATTGTGTACTCTTTTTGTCTTGTATTGCTTTGCTTGCTTGTTTGTTTGTTTGTTTGTTGTTGTTGTTTGTTTTTGTCTTCTTGGCCTTTCATTTGTACACTACAGTTTTCAATTTTGTGTCATGAATCTCTCTCTCTCTCTCTCTCTCTCTCTCTCTCCCACCTGCCCCTCTCTCTCTCGCCTGCCCCCAACACCCCCCGTGTGGGGTGTGTGTGTGTGTGTGTGTGTGTGTGTGTGTGTGTGTGATTTTTCTTTTTCATTCGGGCTTGTTTACTTTTTCCCTTTTCATTCTCTTTTTCTTTTTGTTTGTTTTATAAATAGAGAAAGAAAGGAGATGTGGAAAGAAAGATTAGTAGTTAGGTTGAGAAAAGCATGGAAAAACTGGGTGTAGGCAGAAACATGAACACATACTATCTGAAAATTTGCAATAAAGTTAAATAAAGGAGTAGTAGATATAAGGAGAGCCAAGCATGTGAAACCCACACATGGACTGGTGTGGTCACCGCTCTCCAAATGGTAGGGAGCTAAGAAATAGTTCCGTTCTGTGGAACTCAAAGGAAATAAACTCCCTAAGATATCTGGAAATATCTGTTATTGAGAGTGAGTATCTTTGCAGCTGCTCTGCTAGAACACTCGTATCTGAGCAGTTCCGAGTGAAAGGCTCTGGCTAACATGGGTTGTGTCAACCGGAGAAGTGGCACAGGGGGAGCTTGCCTAGCAAAATTAGGAAGAAGAAAAAAAAAAAAAACCTTAATTGTGCAATAACGTTCCAACTTTTACAAGAAGTTTACCATGGCAAAACTACTATGTATAGGAAAAAGAATTTAAGCCAGACATCCAACATTTTCATGTCCTTTACCTAAGAGAAAGACTTAGCAATGGAGAGTCACATTAGGGCAAGGTTGCTTGGTTCTTATCTCTGTTATCCCTCCATCTAAGTAAACCTGCCCCAGCTTTATATAGGAAGATTTTACGGTACTGGCTCAGTCTCTTGTGAGTCTGCACAGATTTTCCATGATTTTTTTTTCAGTTTGACAAAGTAAATTTGTGGGGTTTGTTGTTGTTGTTGTTGTTGTTGTTGTTGTTGTTGTTGTTTTCTGTGTAGATAGTCATTGACAAACATAAACCCTTTAAGTTTTGATTCACAAATAAAACATTGATTGTCCCTTCCCTTCATGGTTGATGTCTGATCTCTGTGAGGTTATTGGTAATATCTTTAACAGAATCAAAACTTTTACTTTTGCATAGTTTACCTAAAAATTACCTGTTCCATTAGATATGTCAAGAAATCTCTAGTATTTTTTGACTTCTCCACTTAACTATTGATCAGCTAGATCTATGCAATGTTGATAACAGTGTATTTCAATCTCTAGTCTTAATTCTGTGACTTTATTTCCAGTAGATTTTCTTTTCATGAAGTTTGACATCTTATTCTTAGTTTTATTAAGTTTGCCATTTTTAAATCTCTCTGGTGAGTCTGAGTCACACAATACCTGTCAATATCTCCAAGAACAAGATTGTGCTTAAACTCACTGTGACTGATGTTAACAACACAAATGTAGCCTGATATTTTAGCGTTTCTCACATCCTTAAAAATTGTCGATGTCTACCGCTATATCTTTGTTTACAGGTTTAACTTACTGCTCACCTTGAGTTTATGTCTAATTGACTTTGCTGAGGTGCATAGAATTGTCCTGGCTTTGGACTATGAGCTCCCTGCCCACACCTCCTAAATACTCGGATTCTAGACACAAACTGTCATATCTCTTGCAATTGACTCATTTATTTCCCCTTCTGCATTGACCAAATATGTATTTTCCTGAATATACAGAATTTTTTAATGAACAGAATGGTTTATCATTCACATTTTCTGACATGTGTTTTATTTGAGTTATTTCTTTCCAGAGATCAGACAATTGGTTTGGGGAACTAGTTAAAGCACTGAAGGTTATCATGAATATTTTAGATTTAATTTTACTTTATCTTCGATAAATATTCTTTGGTGCAAGGGTGCTGGTTCTCTATAAATAAATAATCTATATGTTTTAAATAATCATTATCAATATGTATAGTTCTCTTGTTTTATTGTTAGTTATCATTAATTTATTTCAAAGAAAAAGCAACATAAGAAGGATTTGATATGGGACACAATTTTAGGCATTAGGTATCTGCCACGGGTCTTAGAGCAAATAGCCATACACAAGGAAGAATTAGTGGTTTGAACGTAAGATGTTCCCAACTCACATTGTCATCCATAAAAAAAAAATTAATAGAAATAAGAATAAGACAATCTCCTTTAAGATGTTTCACATCAGGCTTTTGGTCTGAGAAACAAGGAAAGAAGTTAAAACAGAACTAGACCACATGGAGATAAATACAATCATGTGTGGTTATTTTGATTCAGAATCCTGAATATAATGGAGTCACATTTTTCTTAAAGTAATAAAGGTCAGTGGAATAATATCTTCATTTAAACGACCTCAGTGTAGTAAGGAATACATAACATTTACTTCTAAGTAATTTGGAAGTTGGAAAGTCATACAGTCATATTCTTCCCAGCATAACCGCAAAGCCCTATCAATGGAGTTCGGATTCTGCAAGCCTCACCAAACGTGGTAGGCGAATAAGCTGAGATGTTTGCTAGATTTGTTATTTGTGTCAACTGATAAGATTCTCTCTTTTTATATTCTAGATGGTTTGTAGCTACTATAATTACTTGTATTGTATGCCAAAAAGTGTGTTTTTTTATGTAGCCGAAATTTAAAAGAAAAAAACATCCCCAAAATATCTCACTGCATTTACTTGGCCCTCGTTCCGCACAACAATTGCTTCCAACATTATATAATGTGCTGTGAGGGCTTCTCTTCTCTGCCAGCATTTCAGTATCTATACATTTCACATTTTCATAATTCTCTTTCATTTCGTTCCAAGTGCCATTGTGTTTGCACATAAATTCTGTTTTTCCCTTGTCATGTCTGCTAATCTCTCGGCTGTTGTGTGTTTGGCAGCGCAAGTTCAATTTAACTCGTGAAAAGCGGGCTGTCTATTCTGCTCCATTCATCATCATCAACCAAGATCATCCTGGAATCAAAACTTGTTTTCTATTATCTTGTTAGTTTTGGTGGTGATGTATGGAACAAGAGGTAGACGGTGGCAGGGTACAGGATAGAACTGTAGTTTATAACACACATCTGCCTCCATCTAGTAACCCCTGGGGATTTGTGCTTCCCTCATCTACAGACATAAAAATTCACAGTAAAGCTTTCTTCAGCCTATACTGTTTAGATGAAGCACTCGGTTCGTGGGTCTTCAGAGAAAAATTCCAGCACCCAGTACACATAGACTACTCAGATTATCTATAACTACAGAGAAACCACACATGTATGTCCTGAGTAATGGGGAGTTGAAATGGAAGTTAGAAATAATTATTTTTAGATTTTGAGCTAATAGCATATAAATATAACCAAAGACATCTTTCAGAAATGGTTTCAGGAACAATTAAGCAGAATAGGTTTGTCAGCAAATTTGTAGTCAGAACTACAAATTCATTTTTGCCCTTCTCAAAAAGAAGCAGGGACAGAATTTGTAATGAAAATGAAAAACATATAATATATTTTTATCTGAGATAGTAATACAAAATACATTATTGAAGCCTTTGTTAAGTAGATTTAGGGTGTTAAGAATGTCAATTACTCATTAGACCACCATGCAGTTTTAAATGTAATAAATGACAGGTTAAGTTATAATCATTAGATATTATACAATATATAATAACATCTATACAAATGTTCAATTTTAAAGCAAACATATAAAGTGGTGTCATTTCAAAGAACTTACCACAGAGTAAGCTTAGAAAATTCTCTTATTCTATCTGTTCATTTAGCCCTGGAAGATTCTTTAAAATGATGGGATAAAATTGAAACCATTTTATCTTAATTTTAAAGTAATTTGCCATTTAAACAATGACTATTGTGAGCAAGTAGATACATTAAAATAATCAAATAAAAATGTTTCTTGTAATGTAATTTTCTTTTCGATACTTTTCTTTTGATTTCAATGCAGAGTCAGAATACCTATCTATCTTTGTACATATGAAACAAGTCTTTACCACTGAGCTATATTGCAAGTATTTGAGGTTTTATCCTTGTTATGACCATTGAAATATCGGGCTGACTCGTAATTCCTCTAATGCGTGATTCATCACTTGTGGTATGTGATTGATTTTCCAGGTCATCTGAATCCCTCTATTCCATTGTAGAAACAAAGCTCTGGGTATGATGGACTGCTTGGAGGGCTGATCTTGTTACTTTTGACCATGTGCAGAAATATTCCCTACAACCTCCAATAGACATCATCAATCAACTGAGAACATCGCATAAAGGAGAGAAGCATTTTACAACAAGCAACGTGTTCCAAATAGGGGCACATTTATTGATATGAAAATAAATTCCATTGTCAATTTGTCTAGATTTTTCCTGCAGAGAAAATATTTTAATACTATACAAGCATTATTCACATATTTGGTAAGTTCAGATCTGAAAGAATTTGATATATCAAGGACAATATTCGTAAATATTTAACCATTTTTTTCACATTATTTTAAGCACCTGCATTTAATGGCAATCTGTTTTATAAGTTTACTTATTTTTATTATGTGTTTATGTACACTTATCTGCACAAGTGCACAGAGGCCAAAAGAATGTGTCAGATCCCTTGGAACTGGAATTCAAGAGGTATTAGCCACCAAACATGAGTGCTGTGAATTAAACTCAGGTCCTGTGGAAGACCAACAGGATCTTTAAATGTTGAACCATTCTTCATCCCCAGGGGCCTTCTTTCCTGATGTTCCAAACCGTATTTCATGACAACGCTGTTAAAATTTTATTTTCATGTGTGCTTGTGCTTCTTTCTAATCTTGATTGTCCTTACTTAAACTTACTAAAATTAATTTTCATAGAAGCTATTATATATATATGTATATATATATAATTGCATATATTATATCTAATTATACATAGTTGTATATATTATATATACAGTTACATATAATTTATACATAGTAGCATCTATGAATTTTATAAATGTACATATACAATATATAATATGAACATTTATCCATATATTTCCAAAATTTTACAACTTTAATTTAAACAATATTTAGAATTGTGATTGCTACAGCTCTGATAGGAAACTTTTAACAAGACAATTTTCTTAAGAATTTTTTTCCAGCCGGGCAGTGGTGGCGCACGCCTTTAATCCCAGCACTTGGGAGGCGGAGGCAGGCGGATTTCTGAGTTCGAGGCCAGCCTGGTCTACCGAGTGAGTTCCAGGACAGCCAGGTCTACACAGAGAAACCCTGTCTTGAAAAAACCAAAAAAAAAAAAAAAAAGAATTTTTTTTCCAGAAAACATAATATATAAACAAATTTTCTTAAGACTGCAAAAAAATTAGCTAAAAATATTGTAACCTTAATGTATAATTGTTTATTTTAATACGCAAGAACAGCTACTCTGTCTATTCATCTATTTTTTTTTATAAACATTTAAAGGCGCAACCCCTGGCAATGGGCAGCGAGACGCCTTGTTGGTGCTGTTGTTCCTGTGTCAGTGAGGGGCAGACCAATAGCAGGCCTTCGATCATCATAACTTGATTCCCAGCTTGGTGGCCAAAGCTGTCTTATGACTAGAACTCATAAAAATAAAATAAAATTCAGGCAAGGAACAGCTGGAGAAGGAAGGCAAACATATCCCTGCAGACTGCCATGTCATTCACAGATCTGCCCTGCCACAGTGGACCACAGACGTTCACATGCAACCCTGCTCTGCAGCATGGATACAGGAAGTCACCCAGGGATCTACCACCATGTGGCCTTCCTGCAGCGGGAGCTGCCACAATGTGTGAGCATGTGCTGGTCAGATGCGAGAGAAAGAGAAGTAGAACAGCTTGAGCATCATAAAGAGAGATGGAACTGGAGAGCTGAGGGTGGAGACAGGTTGTCTGGTGTAAGTGCCCAACCCTGCCACCTGAGGCCATGGTGAAGTCCCAGTTTAGTCTGTGGCTACGCAGCGGTAGGGGTTAGTGTTGACGTCCATGGCTCGTACTACTTCTAGAGAACATGTCAATGCCCTTGTTTGGGCCAGCTGCTAAAAATCACATGGATATGCACATGCACATAACTGGCCCACCCCTCACTGACGCAGTATTTTGGAGAGCAGATCCCATCTCTGACTTGTAGCGCTCTGAGGAGCAGGCCCTGCATCTTACAGAAGCAACAGAGTAGAGCTGGCCCTGATGGCAAGGATGTGGGAAGAACCTGTTCCAAGAGCTGTTTCGAAAGCGTTTCGGTGAGCTGACCTCACCACTCACCTGCCTTGGGGTGGTAAGGACACAGGTGGTGAGTTACTCTTACTGCTTGCCACCTCCGGCACTTGAAAAAGCTGTCCACAGAGACATGAGCTCATGAGAGTTGTTCCCTACCCCTCACCAGTTGCAACACTCTCGAGAGCAGACTCTGCTCCTCATCTGGACAGACCTGACCTTGGTGGCAGGGGGTGGGAGGCGCACACACGTGAGCCCCTTCAAAGGTTAGATAACAAGACAGTTGACCCTGCCACTCCTCTGCTGTGGCGTTGCGTGGGTACAGGGTTATGCCTTCCCCTCTCGCCTCACCACGTAGCAGTTGGGCAAACCGGCTTCAGGGTCATGGGAACATGGGAGCTAGTCCTGCCTCTCACTGGCTGCAACACTCAGGAGAGTGGGCCATGCACTTTGCGTGGGCAGGACAGTGGGCTGGTCCTGCTAGAGGGGCACGGATGTGTGGTTCTGTTTTAGGCTTCTTCGCTTGGGATGTCCAGGCGCTGCTGCACACCAGGCATGGAAGGATGGAGCGGAAAGGACTGTCAGTGTCGTAGTCTGCTTCTCCTCTTGGGATGTCCAGCCTCTGATGCACACTTGGTGAGAAAGGAGGAAGCAGAATTCAAAACTGGTAGGTCAGCAGGATCCCTGTCTGGCAGTGAATGACAGGGGGAAGATGTCTTTGAAACTTCCGGTGTTAGAGCGCCTCAGTGTTACAGTTCTTTTAGAAAACACCTCTCTTAGATAACACCCAATGAAGCGGCTTGTGTGCATACACTTTATTCGGAGTGAATTGTGGTCTCTATATATGAACCTTGGAGAGTGGAAAAGGGCTCTTAGGGTGACGTTTCATTGGCAGGATTTTAAGGTTTGGGGGATACCTCTTTTGTACAGAGAAGCATTTCAGGAAGTTAAACCTGCAATGTTGCCAACGATTACACGATATTCTTCAGGCTGAAGACTAGGGTTTAGACTCCTCAGGTCAGGCAGAGGAGAAGAAGCCCTGCTAAGAAAAAGGAGTCCTCCGTTTTGCACTGAGCTCAGGAAAGCTGTCAAGACTTGGTAGACTACAAACTCAGTATCAAGATGTAATTTCCAGTTCCGAGAGAGAGAGAGAGAGAGAGAGAGAGAGAGAGAGAGAGAGAGAGAGAGAGAGAGAGAGAGAGAGAGAGAGAGAGAGAGAGAGAGAGAGAGAGAGAATGAGAGCAGGAGAGTTGAACCTGCCGCTTCTCTGCCATGAGATAGCTTGGGTACAGGGGCGATGCTCTCCCCCTCTTACAACCTTTGTCAGTGGGACAACTGGGCCTGAAGTCATGAGAGTGAGTGTGCTGACACTGTCCCTTGATGGTTGCAGCACTCAAGAGAGCAGGCCCTGCACCTTGCCTGGGCAACACAACGGAGTGGGCCCTAAAGGCCAAGGCACAAATGGCACAAATGGCACAAATAGCACAAATGGCCCTAAAGGCAAAGGCACAAATGAACCAGCCCCGAGAGTGTGAGACTGGGTGAGCTGGCCCAGCCCCTCACAGGCTGCAGCACTTAGGGGAGTGTGCCTCATGTCTGACTGGGCAGCACACGGAGCAGGCTCTGGAGACATGCGTGCAGGTGAGCTGGCCCTACAGCGTGAGAGCAGAATAGCTGATCCTACTGATAGTAGCACTGGATGACCGAACGACTGCCCAACCAAAAACCTATGGTTGAAATGTGTGAAAGGGCTAGTCCTGCTGTTCCAAAGCTGCAGGATCTCTGTGACACAGGGAACAACAGGATAGCCAGGAGGAGTCCTGGGAAGATCCATTATTGACGATGTCACAGAAAGCAGAGATCTTGAGTCAGACCAATGACTCCTTGCCATGAACTTTTGCAGGTGGGGATGTACAGACAGAGGACCATGCTGTGGGACACTGTGACATACTATAGCTTCCACAATGAGATATGTTCTGTTCTTCATTATTTTATTCTTGTTCGTCTGCGTGTATGTTATATTTTGGTGGGGGCAGGGGAAGGCTGCAAGGATCAAGAACAGATGTGATAAAACTGGAAGATGAGCAAAACTGGAGTCCATGATATGAAACTCACAACTGATCAATAAAAAGTCCAAAAGAGTACACATATGTCTGCTATAGTTAAACATTCTTTTCAATGTTAGGAAGATAGACAAACAAGCAGTTCGTCATAATTGTTGAAGGGGTGGATGAACACAAAGGTCAATATAATTCAGTACACAAGGCAAAAAGTACTTTGGACAAAGTGTGAATCTAAATGCTTACCTTCAGAGTTCTACGCATGGTATATCTTGAAGAATAAGAACAAAAGCTGAAATGGAAAAAGTAGTGAGATACGAAGTAATAGGATGAGTCTTTGTAAAACTGAAAGGGTTTAGAGAAAGATGTGTTAAAGCAAACTGAAATTAGAGACTACAAGGGTGATCTGTTTTCAAGGTTCCTGATTGACACTTTCTTTTTATATTTTCTTTTTCTGCAAAACCATGAATCCTCCCATCCCAGGGATCAATGAATGGCAGTCATTAAAGGTACTACCATGAGCACATAGGTGCCACACTTACCTACCCTGAAAACAACAATAAATACAGATAACCAAAATCAAATTTAATTACCAAATAGTGAAAAGACTAAGAAAGACTGACAGTATAACATGGAGGAGATTTAAGTGTACCATTGGGGTGAAAACAGGATAGGTGCCAGGGCATTTTGCATCACAGCACTTAGGAACAGAGGAGCTCCAGACCACCCTGGACATCATGTCAGTTCAATTCTTACGACATAGTAAGACCCTATCTCAAAATACATCAGATGAACAATAGTTGAAACTGTTGGGCAGAGAAGCCATTTGTGTAAAGTATATTGAAAAGGGGCATGGGGAGAAGAAGCAGCAAAGGTGTGCCCTGGCTAAGAGAGGACTAAGCTCTTACTCACAATCTGAGTTTGCTTCCCAACATCTGATTGTAAGCTTGAAATCCTCTGGAAATCTTGCCAAAGGGATCAAACACCCTCATCTGGACTCTGCAGGTATACACACACACACACACACACACACACACACACAAATGCAGAGAAGAAGGGAAGAGAGACAGAGAGGTAGAGACACAGAGACACAGAGACAGGGAGAGATAGAGACAAATACAGCAGCACAAGGACACAGAGACCACACACTGAGAATTTCAAGATCCTGTCCACCTTCCAGAAGGCTATGGTTTTAGTCCTCATGGCACATCATATATACAAAACAATCATTGTTTCCTACAGAAATTTTGACACCTAAGAAAACTCTTCACATTGGTGGAGTAGAGGAACCACTAACAAACAAACAGAACATGCACCATTACAGGATGAAGAATTTTCCAAAGGTACTAACAGGAAGGTTGTGGGTGCCTTTAGGTGTCCCAACATGCATTGCCACATCAGAGATAATCTTAACTAGTTCTTGAAATTTGACTCTGATTAGTTAAAAATTTCAAAGTAAAATAAATACTTGAGAAGATAATAAGTAAAAGAGGAAGACTCATCTCTTAGAAATTAAATTTTAAATATACAAAATTATAAAGAAAATAATCAGAATGTTAATTCAATGCAAACACAAGACTTTTATTAAAAATAGACAAGTTGAAGGTAAGTCAGCTACCAAACAAATAGCACACGCTGAGGAACCAGAATCCACAGAACATGTTTTCCTTGGACAGAACTACAGAACACATTACCTTTGGAGAGAAATATCACAAAGAAAAAATGGGACAAATTAAGAAAATAAAATAATAATATTATGCTGTATTATAAGACAGTAAACAAACAAATAAACAAAACCAGAGAAATAAGGCTTAATAAAGGAAACAAATATAAAACCCCAAATAATATCTCCTATAAATAAGCTGATAGAAAATATATCCAATTTGGATTAAGAGAATATCCAATATTTAGAGACCTAATTTTTTTTAAAGATTTATTTATTTTACTTATATGAGTACACTGTAGCTATCCTCAGACACACTAGAAGAGTGCATCGGATGCCATTACAGATGGTTGTGAGTCAACATGTGGTTGCTGGGAATTGAACTCAGGATCTCTGGAAAAGCAGTCAGTGCTCTTAACCACTGAGCCATCTCTCCAGCCCCCTAGAGGCCTAATCTTATAAAGAGAACAATGATTACATACTTACAAATTTAGGAACACTGGATGGCAGAATATTTATTAATTAACCCAGGAGAAATAGCATGACAATTGTGGTGTCAACACAGCCTAGCAACCGGAATCATGAAGGAGTTTTCTGATTCTAGAGACAATATAGACTAGATCACCATCAAACCAACAGATTATAAACATGAAATAAAAAATAAATACATCTTTCATTTCATTTAAAAAATAATGTGTGACGTGGATGAATTTAAATCACAATGTAAAATGTGCAGAACCTCTGGACACATAGATAGATAAATAGATAGATAGATAGATAGATAGATAGATAGATAGATAGATAGATACATTATGGATAGATAGATAGATAGATAGATAGATAGATAGATAGATAGATAGATACATGATAGATACATGATAGATAGATAGATAGATAGATGATAGAAAGATAGATGATAGATAGATAGATAGATAGATAGATAGATAGATAGATAGATAGATAGACAGACTGATGAAACTCATGCCTACCTGTGTGGGAGCATCCTAGGGGAAAGCAGCCATAGTCAGACATTATTTACTGAGGCTGTTTTCACTTCTTTCTCAGTCAAGTCTTGGCTCTGCCTTCTCCATCTGTGTGGTTTCAGCTGAACATACACACACTCTCCTCTGCTGTTCCTTCCTAGTCCAGAAAAAAGCAGCAGATACAAAAGGGAGAGTACAGAATGAAAGAGAAGTGGGCAGAAAGGTCCTCGACTTATCAGCAAAATGAAAACTCCTGTATGTGTTCTGGTGGGTAAACTGGACTTGCATTCAGCTACACATGTACTTTTTGTGCTCACTCTTCTGGGTTTGTAACTATCATATTAATTGTGACACAGCAGAGGAGAAACATTTTACATCCAGTCAGAAGAAACAGCATATGTCTTCTCCATTACTCCTGAAATTAAAACATTATACTACCAGGTCATATAAAAAAACTAACTTATCGTATTTGTTCTGATAATACTTTGCCACTATTAATTTGTTTATGTCTCAGAGTTTCCTACCGTGCAGAAAGTAATTACCACAGACTCAGACACATATTTTTTCCTTTAGCCATACCTCAGATCAGTTAAAATCTGTACCACACCCCACTGTCGAATGGTTTCTATTGACTTCTGCAGGTGGCATATTCTACTGACGCCCTCTGTGAGACAGAAAACAAAGATGCTTGTTCATAGATTCCCTGGAGCACATTGCTACCATTGATCCATGGTTTTAAGGGCTTTAGTCACTAATTTCCTCCCACCAATGGAGAGACCCATTGCTCAGTGTGTTTAGACTCATGGCTGCCTACTGTGACTTCAGTTCTTAATCTGCCTGGAAGTGTCAAAAGTCACGCTGTTGCTTGAGAAAAAAAAAAAAGAGTGATTTTTTTTTAAACCTGCTACTGAGTGAGATGCTTTTCTTATTACTAAGATGTTCTGGAGAATAGAGAAAAGTGCAAAAAATGCATTTATTTTCTTCACTCTTGAGTGAATAACCACTACAGTTCATCTACATATGTCAGAAAAGATTTTAACAATGCAATTTCATTGAGGGAATGTCAGTATAAGTACTGTGCTTAGGAAGTTACATGGTAATTTGCTATCAGTGGTGTTCAAATAGAGGTTAAAACCATTAGCATTATTAATGGAAGGAATAAATTTAATATTTTTCACATTTATTCCTTAATGGTCTAGATGACTTTCTATTTGCTGAAGTTACAGGTATTGCTTCTCATTAAGTTTCAGTTTTCTACAGATAGGTCAACTGTATTAAACAGTATACATGTATAACATGTATAAATGTGTTTAACCTCATTGTAATAGATTATGTACAAATTGAAACATCAACGTATTTTCATTTCCCCTTTCTAAATGAGAGGTATTGAAAAATAGTGCTAAACATAAAAATAATTTTTTTAAAGTAAATTTTTTTTTATCAATTTTAGAATGCAACTTATCAATAAGGATTTAAACATTAAAGTGTTTATCCTCTTGATATTTAACCCCATGCTTATGATCTATTATAAAATACTAATTTCAATTGTGAAAATAGCTTTATAAACATGTATTATAACATCATTTCTAATTTGTAGAAATATGATTGAAATATAATAAAATCACATAATATATCATTAATTAATTTTAATGAGAAGAAAAATACTTCTGTTTACAGCCAAGTTTAACTCCAAAAGCAGGTAGTGGTGATGTTTGTTAAATATAGAAGCCAGGAAAGATCAGTACTTTAGTACTGAGAGTCAGGGGTAGGTGGAACATCAGAATATATATTTCTATCTAGAGTATAATTACTTACCAGAACCTGTCTTTTCCTTTTTTAAATACAAGTAGGACATTTCAAGGACAAAATCAACCTGGTGCTTATTTATCATAAAAAACAAAACAACAACCTGGGCTCCACCTGCAGTATGACATTATCCAACTGTCCTGAGTTCATGCCTGTAAGTTGTAATTCATCACCTGGGTACATGGAAAGAGAAGATTCATAAATTGAATATTACTCTTGGCTATGAAGAAAGTTCAACATCAGCATGGGCTACATAAGACCCTGTTTTAAAAAATTAAAATGAAAAACAGAAGATAGTAGAGAACAGAAATTATAATCAAGACCTCTAATTATCCAGTCGTTTTTCTTTCCTTCTCTCTGATCCAGCTTGCTTCTCTGTCCCTGTAATAAAACGCTGACCAAAGCAACTTGGGGAGAAAAAAATTTATGTCATTGTGTACTTTATTGTGCATCATCAAAGGAAGCCATGACCGGATCTTAAAGGCAAGAACCGAAGTAGAGACCATAGAGAAATGCTGCTAATGGGTTTTGTCTTCATAGCATCACCAACTGTTTTTCTTCTACCACCAAACCCCTTACCTGGGGTACTATACTCCCCAGAGTGGTCCAGGACTTCCTTCATCAATTAGCAAGTTAGAGAATGTTCCACAGGCATGGCCACAGGCTGTTCTTATTGGAGCATTTCTTCATCTGAGACAGTCTATAGGTTTATGCCAAGTTGACAAAGCTAACCAGGACGCCTTTGCTTTCTTTGAATATTGGCTTCATTTTGTCCTTCTACAAAAGCAATGTGACTGTACTACTCTACATCTTAGTGACAGCATATGAAACTGCCCTCATCCACGCAGAAAAGAAAATGCCCTTCTTAGGGAAAGCTTCTGAATGGCTTGTAGATCTCAAATCAAAGAGAAGAGAAGATACAGGTCCCTATTACATCAGCATGTACCTCCTGGAACAATGCTAACATGATATAAAATCAGAAATAAGGGGAAAACTGATATTTACCTACATTTGTGTGATTTTTCTCAACAGTGAGATGACCGAACTGGTAGAGAACAAAGGAACATGTGTCTGTGTGTGTGTGTGTCTGTGTGTGTGTGTGTGTGTGTGTGTATACACACACACACACACACACACATATATATATGTATATATACATATATATGTATATATGTACATATATATATGTATATACATATATACACACATACACACATATTTATATATGAGAAACAAAAAGATAAAACAACATAAATAAAGCCTTACGCCTAGCTATCATCTTTGTTTTCTATAATTCATGGACAGTTTGTATTGTTCTTTATGTATGTGGAATTTCATAAATATTGAAGAAGAAGAGCCATAGTATGTATGTGTATATACATATACATCATATACATATACATACACATACACATACACATACACATATACATCATAGACATAGACATAGACATAGACATAGACATAGACATAGACATAGACATAGACATAGACATAGACATAGACATAGGACATAGGACATAGGACATAGGACATAGACATAGACATAGACATAGACATAGACATAGACATAGACATAGACATAGACATAGACATAGACATAGACATAGACATAGACATATATATGATTGCTGTGTGTTTCAGAATTGACACATTCATTAAGAGAATTACATTCTTTAGGCCTGGAGGTTTGATGGTGAAGAGATGATTTTGCCTTTGCAGAGAATCAGAGTCCTGTTCCCAATTACCAATTCAGGCAGCTTAAAACTGCCTGCAACTCCACTTCCTAAGGACTGGATGCCTCCATTCTGAATTCTACAGTCAATGGACTCCTGTGTACAGACCCTGTGTATCACACAGATACACACATATTCACATATATGGCATACAAAATAAAATCTTCAAATAAAAAAGACTTAATTTTTGGAATGTGACCATGAATGTACATTCTGCATAGTAACTCTCTATCCAAGGTAGGTTTTATGACCAACTGAATAATGGTGAAGTCAGGAAGGTTAGAATACAGGAACACAAGTCGATACCTACATGACGTAAAGACAATAGGAACACAATCTTCATTTCCACTTTTTGATGAATAAAGAAACAGCTGGCCAAGTGTATGCTAAGTTATACTAGCATGAACTTTCTTTGAAAAAGAATAAAAGTTGATTGCAGAATCAGTCTCACTATTCACATAGTCTACCTGGCAACTCTTAAAACCCTCTTTCTCCCAACACATGGTTGTAAGAATTCACCTTTTGGGTTGATTTATAAAATCAAGTAATAATCTCAGTATCATAGGTTCAAGAGTCCACACAATTTAGTAAAATTGATATCAACTTCCATTTCTGATCTAAGGGGTTACCAGAGGGTGTCTATTGTCACGAGACATAACCATATAACTTATCAAAGGTTAAAACTCTAATGAGTTGCCTTTTGTGATGGATTCTTGCAATTTACGATTATAAATCCACAGTTTAGGTGAGTTATCTCCTCATATTAGGATATTAAGACCTTTTACCTAAATGTCAGAAACATTGATGGCAAGGATAAATTAGCAGTTCTCGATGGCTGTCCTCGATCTGTTTTAAAGTTTCATTTAATTCTCCTTAAATAACATCAAAACAGATTTGGCTAATTAGTGTGTTTCTGGTGCTAATGATTAAGTTCATATAAAATACAATTATGGGGGTTACAACATGGCTCAGAAGGTAAACACACACTGCCAAACCAGATAACCACAGTGTAATTCCTTGGACTACATTGGGAGGCAAAACAGAATCCTGTAAGCTGTTCTCTTATTTCTTTGAGCACACAACACACATAGATAATAGGTGGACAGATAGACGATTAACAGATTGATAGATAGATAACAGACAGATGGATAGACAGATAGATAGATAGATGATAGATAGATAGATAGATAGATAGATAGATAGATAGATAGATAGAT
>JANHMN010000008.1:72051036-72079601 GCA_030674055.1 Rhabdomys pumilio | reverse complement strand
GATAGATAGATAGATAGATAGATAGATAGATAGATAGATAGATAGATAGATAGATAGACAGACAGACAATACAAGCATGCCTTCCATGCGTGGGTTACTTCCGAAACAACATCTTTGCTATTTACTAAAACATGACAGTTTTGAATGCTATTACTTAAAATTATTTTTAAAACATCAATTTATTTATTATATAGGAAGACAGGACAGATCCTTCTTGATAAGTGAAAATTTCAGAGTCGCCATATTATATGGGATGTCAAGGTGTCCATATGGAAATTAGATTAGGATAACCTTACTGTTTTAGAATGTAAAATTTGGAAATTTTTGCTAGTGAATCTGCCTACATTTATACTCTTTTATTGGGAGAAGAGACAAGATGGCTTATGGGTAAATAGAGACTAAGTAGAACCAGAAGCAACTTTAGAAGCAATAGTATCTAAATGATCATACTAACATTTACCCATGATCTAGTATCTAAATGATCATACTAACATTATCCCATCCACCTTAAAGGGTACTTTTTCCAAAGATGAAAGTCCTAAAAAGATGAGTTTCAGAATAAGGCCTCTGATATCAGAGGCACAGCAATCCATTCATTGTCTTCATTTTCTCTTTCAGAGTAGAGACTAGAGCACAGTGACCTGGTGGTCTTCTTCTATCCCTACCACAATCTCATTCACTGGTTTCAACTACTTCTAACCTCTACTTCTTGGACTCTACCTTGTCCAGAGGTCATCATCACCTTGTTATCTCTGAAACACATCATAAATGTTTCCCTGCATCCCCTGTTTACTGCAGACTCTGTGTGCCCATTGTCAGTACCTCTCACCACAGATACTTGCTTTAATGGTTATTTCTTCTTCAAGCTACCCTACCGATAATTATTTCAAATATTCCTCAATGTTTATGATATGCCTTTAATTTTACCTTTATATATTTTTTTATTTATCTACTCCTCAATAGGTCTTGGATATTTTGACCATGCCAGACAAAAGTGTGAGGACAAGTAATTTATGAATGCAGTTATTGCAGAAAGGGCTAAAGGGAAGCTGCATGAAGCCAGGAAAGACACCAATACAGTGAAGGACAGAATCTTGATGTAGTTGACTCAACTGCCATGCAAGAAATGGAGAAGGCCAGATACAACACTCAAGTTGTTCCACATCTGAAGAAAGGAGTATGGTGCCTTTATAAATTTATTTATTGTCACGACCCTTGGCAAGGATCTGCAGAATGTATTCAGAAATCAGAGATAACCTTCAAAGACTTTCCTAAAGGTGCTCACAGTTAGGAACAAGCAGTCTGAGCAAGGAGGAAATGTGTTGTTGCTTTATGTTGTCTGCTATGATGCTATTTTAAAATCATGACTAACATTTACTCAGTGCATCTACCGAACCGACTTCACGTCATCACTGCATCTTTGAGGTGATGGCATTTCTGACCTCTAAGTAAACAATGAAAACACAGGTTTACTACTAGGAAAAAAAATTACAGATTTTTAGAACTCATGATGTTACCCAGAGTAATTGGGTGATTTGACCAGTAATACATAAGGCAGACCCTTAAGTTCTGCTTACCACAGTCGGCTGAGCTATGGCTTCTTAAATTGCCTGTAATAAGACCACCAGAAGGCTACTCCAAAAAAAGCATTACATTCCTTAGATACTTACACACATGCATGCACGCGCGCGCGCGCACACACACACACACACACACACACACACACACAAATGAACACATACATACATATATACATACATACATACATACATACATACATACAATGTACATACATAAGTGATCAGTAATTTCTACCTATAAGCCTACCTTTACTGTTTTTAGCTAGTCATCTATGAAGAGACAACCAAATTGCAACCATGGTTTTTGGTTGCTTTGCACCAGTACAAGAGTGTTCCCTATATTCAAGAACTGCTATGTTGATCACACAGACTTAGTGCATGTAGAGACTTTTGATTGCTAGCTATTAAAGACAAGATATATGATTATCTTAAAAGATAGCTGGTGTGATATTGGATATCCAGAATACCAGCACTGGAGAAGGAAAAGGAGAAGGATCAGAAAGTCAAGGACATTCTTATAGCAAGTTCAAGACCAACCTGGTAACATAAGACACTGTTTCATGTTAAAAAAATGGGGAAAAAAATCCAAAGGTTAATTGGCTTGAGATGCTCAATTTGTGACTTTTTAAAATCAGTCACAAAAAGCATATTATATGTTATTTTATATTTAATTTCATTTTGTCTTAGTAATGTTAGATATGATAGACATTTGCTTTCAGAAGAACACAGTATTTTTTTTTTATCTAGAGGTACCACTTTTAAGAACTTTGCTTTGGTTCTCACTCACGTGCTATCTCCACTAGCCAAGCAGAAGCTGTTTCCACATTATTTGGTTCTCCTGCCATAGAGGAAATCCATATTCATGGAACTGTGTAGCTGGTGTCCACTGTGATTTAACAAGGTGGACCCACAAGGGATTTTCGTGTCTTGAGTCAGCTTTGTAATCCCAGTCTGTTCGAAAGGAGTGGGCATACACTTTAAGAGAAATCTTGAAAATCACAAGAACAAGACCAGCATAGTGGTTCACACCTGTAGCCAAAGCACTTCATAGCTTAGACCAGGTGTACTATAGTTGAATTTTAGCCTGGGCTAAGTGTAAGACATAGTCTCAAGTGTACATGTACCTAGGAAAATTACACCCTAGAATTAAAGTGTTAAAACTAATGAAATTCAACAAACTACTGATGGCAAATTAAATCTGTAAATGGGTCAATTTCCAAAAACTAGTATCTGCCACGTTTAGTTATTTTTTTTCTAAATCTTTTTAAAGTAATTTTGACAGCAGAAAAAAAACATTATATAATTTCTCCACTATAAATATTGAATCATTATAAACTTCTGTGAAAGCTAAGATAATGTGATGTGATTGTGTCATTTATGTCTTGATTGAAAAGCTGGAAAAGATATTTTCTAGTTGAAACCAGCCATTCTATTCTAAGGTGCCCGATAACATCTCTAAAGTAGTAGATTGCAAGGCGAGGCACACTCCATCAATTGTAGGAAAATGCAGAAACTCAAATGAATAGCTTATCATTAAAGCTGTAACCATTCTAAATTATCTCAATCAGTAGGTCCAGCCTCTTAGACCTAATTACTAATTTGTGCACGAGTTAAAATCTTGCTAACTATAATAGTCTTATCAGTCTCAGAATTCCATGATAGTTATGAAAGCATCAACAGATTTTCAATTGGTAGAGTATGAAATTAAGTTCTAAATACTGGATTCAGAAGAAAATCATGATGGGCAAAAACTGGATATGAGGGGCAGCAGGTTGCGAGATCTTTCAGCAGCTGATGACACTTGCCAACAAGCCTGACGATCTGAGTTTAACTACTAGAACATGGTAAAAGGGAAGGAACAACTCCACAAAGCTGTCTTCTGATCTCAGTTTGTGATTCATGATGCACATGTGTCCACACAAATTAATTAAAACTCAGTCACATTTCGGAGGGAGAAGAAAGCAATCACAAGGGGGAAGGGAGGGAGGGACCAGGGAGGGAAACTGGACTGGGGGTGGGAAGCAGAGAGGGGAACCCGATCTGGAATTGGGTGAGGGAAAAGGACTGAAGCCCTGAGGATCAGCAGAAAGAACAAAATCTGTCAACCTTGGGAGGTAGGAGCTTGGGAGGATCCTTCAGAATGTACCTGGGCAATGAGAGACTCTCAAGACTCAAAGGGATGGACCTCAGATGAAACACCCTACAGTGCAGAGAGGGAACTTGTAGAGCTCCCCTCCAGCAGAAAGACAGGGTATCAAGTGAGTTGTCCTCCTATAAATCAGATAAAAACAGAGTTGTCTACATTACTCTGCAGTCCATAAACTCTTAGAAACAAATAATAAGGAATTTAATGGTGAAATATCCAAAGGCGAAGGGAGAGGTGGGATACAGGGCTGCAGTAACATTACAGTGTGCAAGGAGTCATCAGCTCTTTCTTTAAATTAGCCTTTGCATTAATTGTGCCACTTGGTCTCCTCCATAATGAGCTAGCCAATAAGGTACCTATCCATCTGCTTACCATAGTTAATAATTTAGTCATGCTCAGCCATCACAATAATTCAAGTATCAATGAATAATTCAGTGGAATTTCAAAATATTGTTTTTCACGTTCTCCATTCAGCCTTAGGGTAAATAATCTTTAGGATATGCCTAATCTAATAGGAAAAGGTAAGTGTACTTTGAACATCTGGTGAAATCTACAAAGGATGTATATACTCTAAGAAGCATCAGTGGTCTCATGAGTGATACATGAAATATTAAAGAAGAAGAGCACGGAGCCTTAAGATTTGTAAAGTGCGCCTTTCCTAAATCTAAGACAAGGGTATAATGAGAAAAAAATAATATTTTTTTTTTAAAAAATAAGAGTTAGAGATATTAAATGTTTCAGGTCTTTTAAAAGTGTGTTGCAGTCACAGATTTAAAAAATAAAAAAAAAAGTCAGGCCTCCAACTTCCTTTAAAAAAATATGGCATCCTCAAATCTAGTAATTTGAGGCAGAGTTTTTAAAAGGAGAGAAAATGACAGCTCAGACCTATAGAGGTAACTTGGTAAATGTCACAAAACTAGCAAGCTGTGTAATTGTCATTAAAGCCTAACTCGCTCTGCCTACGAAGTTCACAGATTTAGAAAGCTCCATGTTTAACCCATGTTCTCCTAGTTGGAAATGAGTAGCTTAGGAAAAGGTATCCCATTTCATTAGGGCCTTATTTATATGAACAAGGCTTTGGAGATTAACATTTTAAAGGAGGAAAGGGATCGATCAGCCGATTAGAAAAGAATAACTCAGGATAAAACTTACACTGTATTTAGAATCTGAAGATAACAATCAAGGATGATTTAAACTTGGTCTGATGTATGGGAAAAAGTTTCTTATCAAAAACGATGTAGGCACTTAATCAGGTGCTCTAATATGTAAAACGTGTGAAGGAATGGTCTAAATATTGCTGAGAGAAGCTTTTACCTGGAGTATGTGTGGTTATTAGTATAGCTAGTGTACCTCCTTGGTACACTGTGGTGTGCTGTGGTGTGTGTGTGTGTGTGTGTGTGTGTGTGTGTGTGTGTGTGTGTGCGTTTCTGTGTGTGTGAGTATGCATGTGCATATATGTATGTGTGTGTTGAGTATCTGCATGTGTAAGTATGTGTATTTCACTGTGTGTGTATTTACATATGTGTGTTCCTTCTTTGACCATATGTGTGTGTTTCTATGTGAGTGAGTATGCATGTATATGCATGTGTGTGTATGTATGGATATGTTGGGTATCTGTGTGTGTAAGTATGTGTATTTTACTGTGTGTCTGATCTGTCTTTGTCTGTGTGTGTGTGTGTGTGTGTGTATTCTGTCCTCTTAATTTGGTTTGACCTTGTTCTGAAGTCAAACTAATGTCAACTCAGAGTTGATGCACTGAGGAATCCCCCAATGAGTTCTTGCTTCATCCTTAATATCTACAGATGAAAGAACTCTCACACAGAAGGAGACCTAAAATTTGGTTAGCTTTCTAATTTTACAGATTTTTACATGCAGCATGGCCCTCATCTTCACTATCATCTTTCATATGCTACCAGTGAATATCACACACTCTTTATTCCTCAGCATTCTGAGACTGAACTTGTTATTCCCCTAGGATGCTTTCTATACAGTATTTTGGGATTTTCAGCACCTGTCTACTCTTAACTCACTACCACACAATCACGTAGACCAGTCTTAAAGAACTTAAATGAGCACCTACCAGCAACATAGCTGCAATCGGTTTAGGCAAAAACTTTCTCTCGGCTCCTGCAGCAACCCACCAAGAAGAAGTGTTTTCTTTCCCCTCCTGGCATCACAGACAGCGTGACTGTAGTGGGAAGGTTTTTCTCCCGTTGTTGTACTGCATGCTGAACATTGATAGATAACTCAGACTTCATAAAACCGAATAGTTATGTTTTCAAATGAATTGTAAATTTGTATATGTTACTTTATCTTGAGCAAATGTAAAAGCAAAGGAAGAGCTTGAGACAAACCTGGAAACATACACATAAGTAGGAATGTTTGGACTATAAGTTTTTCGCCCTAGTAATGAGCTCAGCTATCCGTTAAATGACTTTTTTTTTACCCTATCAGTGTCTGCTTTAAATGTTCTAAATATATTTTCACCACAGATGAATACCAGGTCTTACCTCAACACTACAGTTCTGTTGATGCTCCTCAGTGGAGGCCAATCTCATTCACCATATACTGCACCTGTCGGCTTGGAACTGGAGCTCACCACAGCCTTTCATCCCAATGCTACTTTGAGGCTACTAGGCCTATTCTGGAAAACCTATCTACTTTTTTTCAGGCTGCTATGCAACAGTGCCAAAAGACTCCTATCAACTTTGACTTAGTCACTATTTATCCTTCATCAGATATCACCATGGTGTTTGGCCAGTTGCTTGCCCTCCTCCTAATACCTTTGGATATCTATGAGCCTTTAAAACGTTGTATGTTGTTTTCTCAGATTTTTGTGTTTTCAGCTCTAATATCTTGCATTGTACTTCACATCGACCCTCATATCCCTGATGATATCCTCAAAATCACCAAAGGCAGGTTGATTCTCAAACAATGTTCACTTCTTCATATAGTCCTTTTAATTCATAGTTACTCTTTTATGTACTTTCCATTCTTTCAAGTGTTGAGTTCTCCTATATCAACTTGTCAACTCTCTGCCATAGTCTCCCCAAATTCTGCTACCCAGAGACATTCAACAATCAACTGACGCCAACAAAAACATATGTCTAGCCTCCTCTAGCAGATGTCAGTCCTATACTCCAGGAGGAGGACTCCCATGAATTCACTAACTGAAAAGTACTGAAGACCTCAGCCCAGTGGTTGGCTGTGAGTATCGGCATCTGTCTTAGTCAGCTGCTGGTAGAGCCTCTCAGAGGACAGCTATGCTAGGCTTCTGTCTGCAAGCATAACTTAGGATCAGTAATCATGTCAGGGACTGGTGCCCTCTGATGAGATAGATCCCAAGTTGGTCAGTCATTCCTTCGGTCTCTGTCCATGTCCCTGCATGAACTGGAGTCAAGGACCCCTATGGACGAGTTAGAGGAAGGATTGAAGGAGCTGTAGAAGATGGCAACCCCATAGAAAAAACACCAGTGTCAACTAACCTAGACCCCTGGGAGCTCCAAGAAACTAAGCTACCAACCAAATTGACTGGTCTGAGGCCCTCCAGTTTATAGGTAGCAGAGGACTGACTGCCTTATTTGGTCTCACTGGGAGACAATATTCCTAGTCCACTTGATGTCCCAGAGAAAGGGAGTGCCTAGTGGAGGACACCCTCTCAGAGGCAAATGGGAGGAAAAATGAGGTAGGGAACTCTGCTGGGGAGGGGGGGAGGGACTGAGAGGAGAAGAAACATTTGGAATGTAAATAAATAAAATAACTTGAAAAAAAGAAAACTACTAAAGACAGCTTCTTTAAAGGAGTTGAAAAAAAAACATTAAAAAAAGGAATAGCCGGGCGGTGATGGCGCACGCCTTTAATCCCAGCACTTGGGAGGCAGAGGCAGGCGGATTTCTGAGTTCGAGGCCAGCCTGGTCTACAGAGTGAGTTCCAGGACAGCCAGAGCTACACAGAGAAACCCTGTCTCGAAAAAACAAAACAAAAAACAAACAAACAAACAAAAAAAGTAACAGCTCAAATTAGAAGCTCAACTGAAATACAACATTGATGGTCATGTAAGACCATTTCAGACCAGCATCTCTCATATGTCCTATACTTCTTTCATTTATATATTTCAGACCAGCACGTGTAATGGTCCCTGCTTATCAACCATCACAGCCCACCAGACTCACAATTCTACACGTTTAAAAGTTTCGTAGCCACTTTTAAAAATATTTACTAATTTCAATTCTTTTGTCTTAAATACTATCAACTAATTAATCGTAGCTAAAGATTAAGTGTCATCAGTGAGACTTTGCTCAATAAATGTTGCAAAATTATTAGTCAGTCTTTATTTTTGTTTTATAAATAATTTTAAGAAAAAATTAATTCAAAGTAACAAAAAACGAGAAATATTATTTCAAACATCAACTGTGGCCATACTCAGGTTAAAAAAATCTTTCCCAGTCTCTAAGGGACAAATATTCTTTTATTTGAAATTTAGTATTTACAGCTTTGCTCAGCCACAAATACATTTTATGATAAAAGATATACCTTTAACTTTATGTATTTATTTGTTTGGGGGTTTTCTGTGCAAGGGGCAAGGTCTTGCTCTTACCTGCAAGGTGTCTTTGGAATCATGAGCTGCCTGGCTCAGCATTTCAAGGTCTGAGATCACAATGTGATCTACCATCCAGACCCGTGAGTTTATCCTTGACACAGCAATACACATGCACAGTGATAACAAAAGCAACTTTAAAGTCTCATTCAGACAAATAAAGGCCCTTTTATTTTAGACAGATAATGCTGTCCCTGACACTGTTACTCTGGGATCTGAAATAACACTGTCTAACTGTGAAACATTTATAGTAATTAAGGTTGAGTTTGGTGGAAAGGAAGTAAAAAAAAAAATGATGAACAACCACTCACTTTCTAAAGAATACAAGAGAAACACTTAAGTATCTAAATTATTAAGAAGCTAAAATCATAAAACAAATATTGTCCCAAAAAATTACTAGACAGCCTCTAAAACTCAAAATAAAATAGAAATAATGAATTTTTTAAAGTTTAAATTAAAATTAATAAAAACTAAAGATAAAACAGAGTAAATTGTATTTAGTTTTTTGTTGCTCACTTTTTAGAAAAAGAAGAAAGGAAAACTTTCAAAGTCAAGAAGTTCTAAATAACAAAAATATATCAGAATGACTTAACAGATGCAATGACATCATAAAACAATTCAAAACTTAAAGAGGGTTGGGACAGGAAAGTGGATATGTTTAAATTAACGAGAAAATCAAGTTTGTGTAAGTGCAGGCATATTGGAAAAATGTGGACAAAAAAGTACAAACTATAAATTTATAAATTCACAGTCACAAAGCATTATACCTTACCTCTAAATAACAGTTTCTTCTGAACTTTAATGGTAGAGCACAGAAAAAACATAAAAACGGTCCCATTTAATCATCAAACCAGAAATCAGAACATTCATAAAATAGTTTAGTTGTGTAAAATGAGTGGCCAAAGGAAATTCTATTTTCTATTTTCCATCAAGCAGAGGATATATATTCTCCAACATGACAACAATATTAGAATGGAAACCGATTTATTTTAGTAGTAAACATATTAATGTCACACTTATCAGTATATTATAGAAAATTAAGACTATTGTCATTTGTGACATAATATTGGAATTCCAATAAAGTAAAATAGAAATGAAATTGTACACACTTTTTAAAACAGAAGTAAAATTTGTGTTTTCAAATATATAATAATTCATCTTAAGGAAGAACACTGTGAGGTTGCATGGATTTGTATTTAATTATTTTTGTGATCTGTAAAGCTCATTATGTAGGGGAAATACTCAAAATTATGAATGTTTTCAATATTATTAATGCATGATAAAAAGAAAATTGCTCTATTCATAAAGTTGTAGTAATTAAACAGGAAGAACTTAGAAAGTTTTAAATGTAACTAAAGTACTCAGATATAAATATAACAAGAAAGACATAATTAAGAATTGTATAAAAGCAAATGAAATATATGCATAGGAGATAAAAATTAAAAGACGTTATTCCTAGTCAGAAAGATGAAACGTTAAAGGTGGAAGTGTGCTTATAAATTTGAAAGTAACTAAATTTTTAAGAAATGATAATTAGAGTGAGATAATCTTAAATTTACAGAAAGATGAGAGAAAAGATACAAAGTAAAAACAACAGAAGCACCAGAATAGAACAGGGGTTCTGGCCAGTCTCCTTGATTACTGAAAGAAACAATAAACTGATACAAGTTTAAATATAACCAGAAAAAGGTATGAGATGAAGTGTAAAAACTAAACGATCAGTCCAAACTCCATTTTACTACAGGGAAATCTAACACAAGTGAAAATATTATTTAGATGTACATATATACAGATATATTTAACACACTTAACAATGATAGACACAAATCATTATTTGTATAGATTCAGGGTCCAATATGTCTCTTTAATCCCATTTCTTCAATACTAATTAGTTTCTACCTGACATTCAACCTTGGGGATGGGGGAAGAATAATTAAAGGGACCAAAGCCTGTCAGTAGGAAATTCACAAATATCACCAAATAGAGTTTACCTTAAGAGATGCATGACCAGTTCTCTGCTTTCCCCTTCAAAGTGCCTGAGTGCAACCCACCATGATCTCCAATTCAGAAGTTGAACTACCATCCTAAGAGCTACAACACATTTTAAAATATATTTTCTTAGCTCAACTTCCCTTATTAACATGATGATGGGCACATAATTTCTTCACATCTCGTTTTCTAAGGTTGTTTTGATCATGTCTCCTTCCAGAAATAAATACTTGGCTTAGAAATGAGGAGCTTTTCAACATTTCCCCATTGAGGAGCAAAGGAATACATTGAATACCCTTGACTAGCTCGTTCCATCATGTGTGCTCAGGTAAGTAATGACGACTTATATTTTCTCGCTTATGTGCTCACTCACCACACCTTTCACCCAAATCGCTCACAGAGAAACAGATTCCCACCAGATTAGATAACTTCTCTAAGTAAGCAACTCATTCTAGGATATTGCTGCATTCACTGTATAATGTTGACTTTCATTGTCAGGAACACTGTGAACACCACATATCTATCTTCCTGTTCCGGCATAAGGTCCTTGAGAACAGAGTCCATAGTAGGCGTGCACGTCTATGTGGGAGAGTGTATTTTTGCAATGACATTGACAGGAAGCACATATGGAACTCCTACCTGATTTGTAAAAGAATCTTAATTTTTCAATTCTCTTATTCAATGTAAAAATGAGTAGCTTTGACCTACTCTTGATTATTCTATTTAAATTACATATCGCACTCAGGAAAATATCCTATTTTACTGAATATTTTCATAGCTTTTTTATTCTCAGATAGTTGCTTCTATTCTTTGTTTCTCAAATATGGTTGTGAGTCTAAGAATACTCTTAACTAGCACAGAAATGATAAAATAACTTTTCTCTCACATTTTCTAAAATCCTTTTTCTAATACAAGACCATCTGTGCCAAAAAATTTGGCTCATGAAGTCTTATTTAGAATTGATGTTAAAAAAAAAAAACATAGATATGTGAGAGGGATAAGATTACTTAGCAGGTAAAGGTGGGCACATAGCCAAGCCTGAGTTAAGCCCCAGACACTACAAGCTGTCCTCTGGTTTCCACATGCACACCATGGAGTGTACGCACATTCACATGCACACACACACACAGACACACACACACACATACACACACACACACACACACATGCACACACACACATGCACACTAAAAAACAACTTAAATTTTAACATAATGTTGCAAAGTAATTATATAAAATTTACCTGACCATACCCTTGTAGTGAAAACAGATTTCTACACCTTGTCATTAAGTGTACTACAGTGATGCTGGAAATTTATTTGCACCTAAATTACTTGTATTGTTTGTTTGCCATGCTGTTATTTATTTGTGCCCTGCAGTAGGAGGGGCTGCTCGGCGTTTAAGAATGCTTGCTACTGTTGCAAAGGACCTGTATTCAATACCTATAATCTACATGGTGGGTCACGTGTCCTCTGGATTTGACATCCTCTTTTGACCTTCATGGGAACAAGGCACACATGCAGTGTACAGAAATTTATGTATGTAAAACATTCATGTACATACACTTACACACAGAGAGAGACACAGAGGCACATGCATATTTTGTAAGTAATTTTTTGTGGTGGTAATGGAGTTTATTAGGATTTTAATTATGGCTGAAAGTTTGCTATTATGGTAAAATTCTTGATGTTCTTTACATGTTCCCTAGATTATCTTAAACCATGTTTATTCTATTAAGGGCATTTTTGTTCATTTTCTGAACCTACAATGTATAGCAAACAACCTTCTACTGTAGCTGGAACCCCTAAGACTATTCAAAATTCTAACTTGCTTTCTGAACAGATTGCAACAGCCAGCTGATGAAAGTTGAACTAATTACACTAATGTTGACAAATGCAATAGCATCAAAACAAATGTCTCATTTTTTTTCAAACAAAAATTACACCTCTTCAAAAGCCAAAAGAGGGAGAGATGATAAAGAGATTCAGTGATTTGTGGGTGTAACTAAGGTATTTGTGCACAAACAGTTTTGAAAATTATTATTAAAACATAACAAAGTACCAGTGAAATGTGGAAAGTGTCATTTTTAAATATAGTTATTGACATATTTGAAATCTTGGAACAACAACAAAACAATGACTAAAAGTTATCGAAGTTGGTTATTTGAATTTTGTATTATATACAAAAACGCAACCTTTGCATCTTAAATTAAGATGAAGTAGTATGAATATATGAACTGGAATAGCATATTCTTTTGGAGATTTTAATAAATGACTTCTAGAAGCAATACTTATTGCATAGTCAGCCACAAATATCCTTATATTTTCTATTACTTGAGAATATTTCTAAATAGTCATATTTAGCATATATAGTGGCTTTTCAGTGCTGTCTACTATGCTGAAAATGTTTAGCAACTGCTTTAATTTGATCCTTCTGATTCTACTGTAAAGGAGGCTCAATTATCTATTTTCTGTTTAAATATATATATATATATATATATATATATATATATATATATATATATATATTTTTTTTTTTTTTTTTCTTATTTCTCTCTCTCTCTCTCTCTCTCTCTCTCTCTCTCTCTCTCTCTCTCTCTCTCTCTCTCTCTCTCTCTCTCTCTTCCTGCTGAAACTTTTCTCCCAACAAGTCCTCCTACTTTCAAGCCTTCTCTTTGTGGGTAGCCGCTGAGCTTAGAGCCTCTTGCTGGAGCACTAGTTCGCAGGGGTATGGTTATTTACTGGAGCAAAGGTAACTTGTCAGTAGCCATACCACTGAATGAAAGGATACCCTGAAGTCTATTACCAATCACTGTCTAAATAGTCATCTGAAAGTGGCTGAGATTACACAACTAACCCCAGCTAACAATCCAGGAGTTCAGCTCAAGGTCTTCTTGACTCCTAAGCGTCTACACTTTATACTAATACATACTGGATCTCTGGTGACAATTGTTTGAGGAATACATAGTGAGAGTTATCTTATACTGAAGAGGGCAGTCCAGAAACATTTCTTGAACTTATCATGATGAATCTCTCAGCAATATTCTTTACACTAGGGGAATTCTGGTGCATTTGGTTTTGAGTTACAACATGCCCATGCCGACCTTATGTCACATGAGAAGAGGCTTCTGTGGGCCAGATGCACTTACTTAGTATTCCTTCTAATCAGGGCCTACATTATTATCAGTGAGTGAAGGAACTTGTTTTCAAGTCTCATGATGAGAGTTTCACTCCTAAACCCACACGCTAGTAACAGAGAACAGGTTTCCCAAATCATTCTCTGACATTCACAGTTGTGCTGTATTTGGCAAGTGCCATGGTATGTATGCACTCACACAAATAGACACTCAAAATCAATCAATAAATGTAAAAACAAAGATGCTAGGTTCAGGGGCTTAAAAGATAGCACAATGAGAAAAAACCCTGCGAAGCCTAATAATGGGACTGATCCTGGGAACCTACATGGTAGAAGGAAAGAACCAATTGAAGAAGGTGATCCTCTGGTTTCCATGTATGATCCATGGCTCTTACACACACACACACACACACACACACACACACACACACACTCATGCACACATAAACACTCATGCATACACACCCGCACACACACCCGCACACACACACGCATACACACACACTCATGCACACACACACACACGCATACACACACACACGCATGCATGTGCACGCATGCACACACACACTCATGCATACACACATGCACACACACACACACGCATACACATGCACACACACACTCATGCATACACACATGCACACACATGCACACACACGCATACACACGCATACACACACACACTCATGCACACACACACGCGCACACACATGCGCGCATACACACACACACACACACACACACACACACACCATGTGTAGTCGTAACACTAGAAAACCTGAAGCAAAGAATTATGAGTTCCAGGCCAGCTATGGCAATGCAGAATAACTATATTTTTTAAAAGAATAGAACAAATTAACACACACAAATTAATTAGAAGTATTGATGCCACATATAAGGTTTGCAATAAAAAATTAAAACTTATGTGTAAGTAATGAAACTTCTGTTTTGCATCTACCTGAATTTGAAGGAGATGAGACATCTTTTGACAAAGTCTGTCCCTATGTGACAATAGAAACCTGAATATTCATCCTGTGGGGACATTATTGGCTCTCATGACTATTGTTTTAAGCTATTTATTCAAATGGCATCAGATGGAACAAACCCACCAATATACTGTTAGATGTGACAAGATGTATACATCACAAGGTATATTTCCACACTGAGGAACAATACAGCAGAAGACTGTATTTTTTTTTATCGTTAGCTTCTTATTGCTTCCAATAACAGTTAAGAGCATACTGATGCTTGTCGAATTGAACCAAATTGGATTTTATTATTAAATGATTTCAGCTATTTCTTGATATACATCAGCTTTAACTTTAAGTTGATTTTTAAGATTTTTTGTATAGTATGCAGAATAAAGGGCTGGTGTAAATAATAAAATTTAACACAGTAAACATGACCCTTTTGGCCCTATATGCAAAGTTAGCTAATGTCCTTCCCACACTGGTCCACCTTTTTGTAAACTATCCCTTGTCTAAATACGAATTTCACAAAAATTTTCTCTAATTATGATGTGTAGAGATCAATAAAACTGCATCATTATCAGTGTTCAGTTTAATGCTGTAATAATGAAGTGTCTGCTCAAGTGAGGAACGGTGTTTTTATAAAACCAAACTACAGAAAAAAGAGCCTAGCAAGCGCATGGCCTAAGGCGGAGTCTCTGTAACAAGAACTTTTCAAAGCTATTCTTTTCTGCCCCCATCAGTCTCATTCTTTGGTGTTGTTCTACATAAAGTTGAGTTTGTTTGGCTGGTGTGCAAATGCCTAAGAAGATTTATGAAAGCCTACCTCTTATTATTTTGAAAGCATAAAACCTTTACTAACTAAATCACATTGTAGTAAACATGAGACATTTCTGTGAGTTGTCATTTAAAGGTAACTTAGGATGTTTCATTTTCTCCTAAATGTACCTCAGAGTTGACTCAGTGAGCAGCTTAACAGACCTAATTACAGTTACAATTTCACAATTCTACAAAAAGTGAAGTGATATAGAATCGGCCCATCCAGATGTTTTCAAATATCTTGTTTCTGTTATGAAAAACATCTGGGTAGGTAATGTTCATGCCCCCTCCACATTTCTAGCTATTATTGTCAATTTTTCTTTCAAATATTTTGCCATTTTATAAGTTGTGCATATCAATCATAGCAAGCGTAGAATATAAAAAAAATTATAATTTAACTGAACTTCTAAAACTCTGTACACTTATTCATACAAGCTGCCCACAGTGGCCGTCTCTCCCTCTGCAGGGATTCCTTTTCCAGCCTTGCTCCCTTCAGCAAGTTTGTTCAATTACAAAGAGTTGAACAAACATGTATATGTAAGAGTTGGGCTTAATTTGGGCTCTCCTTTCTGCATGGTTTTAAAACACATGTCCAGTAATTTTGCTTTTCTAGTAGTTTAAAATCATGAAGACAGAAATTATAATGAAATAACTCTCTATTTTTCTCACATCCTTTAAAACCACCTAGTGTTTCATATGCTTATATAGTGCCTGATAGTACAGTATTATTTTTACTCCAATAAATGTAATAATTTATTCTGTCATTGCCAGATCAGACATAGGTAAACGTGTATCCCTAAAATTTCGGGGATCATTATTTACTCTTTTCAGGAATTGAAATTTAATTGAAAGAGGTTAATTTGGGTAAAATATATTAGTTAAAAATTATATCTGTAAAAATCTTGATTATAAACAAGACCTCTTTGAATAAACTCTTTCTAGTGATCTACCCATTGCTGGGGTGGGACTGCTGTGTGATCCGAAAAATAAACTAGATGTTGAAACAATTCAAATTTGGGCAATGCTTAGACACAGCACCAATATCACTCATATTTCCTAGACTTCTTTAACTTATATATTTTAAAATAATAAATACTACACGGCTCCTAATCCAATCAGGATGCTGACCAGTTAGCAAAGAACTCAACTTCCGAGGCATACTTATAGAAATAGAAACCAGAATAAACTAAAGAAAACTTGCTGGGCTCAGTCTTTTTACATTAAGATTTAAAGGAAAATACAGATTCAGAGAGAATTCAGTTTTAACCCTGACCTTGCTTAGGGTAGTCAGATCGGTCTATGATTTTTGAGACTTTCCGGCTTAATTAGCAAGGCTGTCCAAACTGTTTCTCTATAAACCTCCAGAGAACAGAATGTAAACTCTTGCCTCTATTGTTCACGCCTGCTTTATAGATGATGAAGTACGAGATGATTGATCATGCACTATAATGATGGATAAGGACAATTTCTAGAAAGGTCAAACCTATTAAATAAATCTTAGAATATGTTTAGAAACATCTTGTCTGCCTCACTGGGGCATGGTCCCTCTTTTCAATGACAGGTGGCCTTCACATCAGAGGAGTAACCGCAATGGCAGACAATAGACATTCATACTTCACGAGAAGAATGGGAGCCGAAGGAGTGAGAATTGTAAAATTGCCAGCCCTGAAATAAGAGGTTATCCTGAATAGACCGGAATAGACTGGAATAAATGAAGACCTTGACTGTGGTTCCCTAATCCATAAACATACTAATCAAAAGTAAAATGAAGCAAAAAAACAGAACCAAAGGGGAAACCGAATAGCAACAAATAACCTTTTCAGGCACCAGGCGTTTACCTGAATGACAGCATAAAAGTGTTTGAAACACTTATTTTCAATGCTATGCACTAATAACTCCCTTAAAGGTATTTTTTTTTTAAATCAGCATCTCAGACAAACACATTTTCCCGCTGATGCGTCTAAGGATGTTGTTTCTGCCATCTTAGGAACTCAAACTAAATTTCAGTTAAGCTTAGCGGAATCTTATAAGCATAAAACCTGGGGGCTCAAATCCCAAACACTGTCTGTTTTTGTTGGTGGTGGTGGTGGTAGTGGTGGGTTTGTTTGTTTTTGTTTGTTTTTAATGTAGTTTGTATTCTGTCACAAAAATTGTTATTTATATCATTTTCTTTTATAGTTCAATAGATACAATTCCTTTATCACTATATTCAGGAGAGGTAATAGCTGCTTTGGAGACTACTATATGCATTAATTAATATTAATTAAATCATTACTTGTTGTATTTTTGTCTTTCAGTATATTCTAAGATTTTGTAGTTGACCAAACAACCTAATCAATTTCATTCTGTCAAGTTTTGCATTTATTCTTTTTAGGCATACAATTGCCCATGTATACTTATAGTCCTTGGAGATTTCCTTCTAATGGTTTAGAATCGGGGTTTTGTGATAACCTTAGAGATTTGTTTTTAGGTTTTCGCTCCTAGTCTCACTCTGGTTTTCGTTTTACCAATATCATTTTTTTTATGAAATTCAACCTATTCGTTGAATATATAATTCAACCAGACTTCTCCTCCGAATGTTCCAGTACTAGGATACAGATTTGCAGATACTTGGGATCCATCCCATCTGCAGACACCAAATCCTGATACTATTGCTGATGTCAAGAAGCACTTGCAGACAGGAGCCTGGTATAGCTGTCCTCTGAGAGGCTCTGCCAGCACATGATCAATACAGATGCAGATACTCAGAGCCAACCATTGGACTGAGGCCCAGGACCCTAGTGGAAGAGTTAGGAAAGGACTGAAGGAGCTGAAGGGGTTTGCAACCCCATAGAAAGAACAACAATATCGATCAACCAGACCCCCTTAGCTCCCAGGGAATAAATCAACAACCGAAGAGTATATGTGGGTGGGTCCATGGCTCCAGCCACATATGTAGCAGAGGATGACGTCATCTGGCATCAATGGGAGGGGAGCCCTTTGGTCCTGTGGAGGCTCGATGACCCAAGTGTAGGGGAATGCTAGGGCAATGGAGCAGAAGTGGGTAGGTGGAGGAGCACACTCATATAGGCAAAGGGGAGGAGGGAGAGAGAGGATAGGATGGAGGATTGTGAAGGAGAAACTGGGAAGGAGAATATCATTTGAAATGTAAACAAATAAAATGATTTTAAAAATTGATGAAAATATAAATGAAAAGAGGATAAATTATGAAGACATGTTTCTGTGAAACATTCTGGCATAAAAGTAACAATTGAGATGTAAACAACAAACGGAACAATATGTAGAAAGGCTAAACATGAGATTGGATGTTGCTTCACATCTGCCAAGAGTAGGGGCAGAAATAGAGAAAGAGACTAAGAAAAACTAATGAAAATGTGGTGGGGAAGGTATTATCTTACACAGACAATCATAGAAATCTCCCCTCCTGAAATGTTCATTGCCAATTTATTTATAATCTATGGTAATCTATACTTTGTGATTACAGATAACTGCTAGAACACACTTCCATGAAAACTCTTTTTAAAATCTAAACTCACATTAGAGGTTATGAAGTATTTCTTTGTAGAATCCCACTGACGTGAGCCTCTGCCTGCCCGATCTGAACTCAATAGTCTCTTTCTAACTCTTTCTATTCCTTGTCCCAATTTCCTGTGTAATTTCAGCTCTGCTTTCATTCTCCACATTTCTCACCCTCAAAACCTAGGACTGATGCTTGTCTTTTCCTCCTTCCTCGTTCCTCACACCAATGAGGTGATTCTTCTTAGATTCAGCTGTTTAACCCTCACACCTGTTCCTATCGTCCTCTGCAGATTGACTTCACCTCCGTGATCATTCAGGAGGACAGTTCCTCCAAAATTAATAATTTTATATCTTCTTGAGTGTTCTGATTTAGTGTTTTTTTTCTGATTTACATACTCAAATTATCTTTAGCAAAAATAATGCTTATGTTAGTCAATGATCAAAAATTATCAAAATAACTCCTTACAAGTCAGAGCAAGGCCACACTTGCTGTATCTCATTCGTCACAACATCTATAACCAAAAGTAGTCAAGATTTTCTAAATAGCTTTTGACATCAACATGCTGTCTACATAAAATAAAGGCCCTTTATAATAACCTATAGATGCCATATTTAAATTCCTAAAACCACCATCAGCTTGCTTTTGTGCTGCATCTACCCATAGAATTTTATTAGTACTTCTTAATAGTAATAGTGTTTTTCTTTTTAATACTTTGGAATTTTACTTCTTGTTGTTGTGCTTGTGTCTGTATGATGGTGTGTGTATAGCTATGTGCCAAGTGATGCATAAGGGAGGCTAAGAAGCATCTTTTAAGCTATTTCTCTCATTCCAAACTTATATGAGTTCCTGGAATCAAATTTTATCTGCTTAGTACCAAATAATAGTTTGTCCAATGTAATTAATATTGATGTGAAGAATTAACTATTATTGTTTAATGAGAATATTCTTAGCCTGTATTAAATAAAGCCTTTACAGGTGGGAGTAAAGACAAAATAATTGTCTTGATTTCTCAACAGAAACTTCCTGAGGCTAAAACTCATTTAATCTAGAATAAAACTAAACTCAATATGCAAATACATTGTAAATAGGTATCATATAACTTCAAACATACTAAGCCTGTGAAGAAACCATCAGTGGAAAATGTGGCTTAAGTATGTGCCTTTTTAAAAAAATTACTAGGATGTTGGTAACACTAATATGGTTTCTGGCCCACATTAAATGAAGATCGACCACTACAGTCTAAATAAATTTTAATAACAAGGCAGTAAGTTCGATAGCAAGTAACTGTGAGAGACTGTTTTAAGCAGTGTTACAACCTGACATCTTGACTGTGTCCTTCTCATCCTGTCTCTGTGCAAGCACCTCAGGAAAGTCATGGGAACATAGAGAAACCACCTTGGACTCTGTTGTTTGTTATATGTAACTGGTTAGCTGGTTCTGATTTTTTCCCAAGATATATATATTTTTTAACAGGAGATCCATAGTTTTTCTGTTTCTCTTAACGTTTCTCACACAATGATAGTTACAGAACTACAGTTTGCAAATCCTGGTGGTAGAGGAAGACCTCCCATTTCTCCTGCAATGGACGGAACTGTATTACATCACACTAAAATGGGTGAGCAATGAACTGATAGTGGTGTGTTGCTAAGATGATGTCACACAGAGTCCGTGCAGCTTTCAGGTACTAGCAGTGGACTGAGTGAGACCCCACAGATATTCCTATGCCCTGATTCCTAGTACGTGAACATTATCTTACATAGCCAGGGAACTTGGTGGGACTTAGAAAATGTGATTTAGTTAAAGACCTTTATATGGGGATGTGACCGGAAATATTCAGGTGTGCCCAATGTAATTACAATGACTCATTTTTATTTTTGAGATTATGCTATAATTATGATAATTGTCCCTTCTCTTTCATCTCCAAATCCTCCCATATAGCCATCTTTGTGCTCCTTTCAATTCATGGCATCTATTTTCAGACTATTATTGCATATATACATAAGTACACATATATGTATGTGTGCATATATGTATATAAATGTATGTTGTTTATATGTGTATGCATGTATTTGTATATACACATATAGTTCTAAATATTACCTGCTCAGTTTATACAGTGTTAGTTGCGTGTATGGTGTCAAGGTTAACCACCGGGCCCTGGACATGGTTCACTTTTCTCTTTCCACTTTGCTATTTATTGGTGGCATCTTCTTATGCTCACATTGGAGCACTCGTGTTAGTGAGACATGAAGGGTACAAATTTTTAATTAACAGACAGGAAGGGTTGATACAGAGGACAAAGTGTGATGATGTTAGTGAGGCTCCCAGAGAAGGACATGGAACACAGATGCAGGTATCGTGAACCGAAGAATACCACTGATCACAAGAAGCTGGAAAAGACAAGATCAGGTATTCTCCCTTCTGTTGTCAAAGAGACAGAGGACTGTTGGGTTTGTCCTGCTGAAACTGATTGTGGATGTATACCTTTCAGAACTATAAGGGCATAAAGCATCATTAAGTGAATGGTAATTTGAAACAGCTTGTATAGAAGACTACCATAATATGAGAGAAATGGGATGGTCATGATGGCAGTTAACAATATGTAGGTCAGTCTTGTCGCTTCCTGCAATGACATCATTTAAGGAAAATTCTGCGGAGATTTTCTTTTTTTATTATTTTATTTATTTACTTGTTAAATGTCCCCCTTCCCAGTCTCCCTTCTGAAGACCCCTATCCCAGCCTCCATCTCCTTTGCCTCTAAAAGGATGTGCCCCACTCACTCCTGCCCCATCCCTCTAGCATCTCCCCTCACTGAGGCAACTAGCCTCCAAAAGACCAAGGGACTCCCTCCCACTGATGCCAGATAAGGCAATCCTCTGCTACATACATAGTGGTAGTCATGAACTCACCCATGAAACAGTCTCTGGATGACCTTTCTTTCAGTCTCTGTTCCATGTTTTGTCTCTGTCTTTCCTCTGAACAGGAACAATTCTGGGTTAAAAATTCTGAGATGAGTGGGTGGCCCCATCCTTCATAGTGCCATGTCTATCTACTAGAGGTGTCTCTACAGTTTGTATCTTTTCTTAGTTGAGTTTTTTCAGCTAAAATCATCCTAGTTGAGTCCTAGGAGCCTCTCGTTTCTCTAGCATCTGGGACTTTCTAGTGGCTATTCCCAGTCCCCACCCCCCCACTGCTACATATTTCTATTCAATTTCTTGGCACACTGTACTTCTCTCCAGCCCCTTCCCACACCTGATCCTGCCCTTCTTTTCCCTCCTCCTCTCTTCATCACAGATCTGGCTCTCCCTCTACCTCCTGTGATTGTTTTTACTGCTTCTATGTAGGATTGAAGCATCCACACTTTGGTGTTCCTTCTTCTTAACCTTCATATGTTTTGCGGAATGTATCATGGGTATTCTGAGCTTTGGGACTAATAGTTGAAAACATCTTTCTTAAACAAACCAATGTTTCATGTTCTGATTGAAAAATACCATAAAATATCTTCATGTGGTTGCTAAGGGAAACAGTTCAAATCTCACACTTTGAATACTTGTGACAACAACAAAAGAAGTTGAAGACCAAAGAAGTGACCCTCTTCGTACTTTCTGCAAAGGTCTTTATTGAATTTCCCAAGGGAGGTGAAGATGGCACTGTCCACCTAATTTGGACCCCCCAGTGTCACAGCAAAAATCTGTACAATGAAGTTCTAGAGGCCAGATCGTGCTGGATAGATAGAGAAGATGGTGACAGATCGGGATGGACTGAAAAGCCTGAGTAACATTCAAACCAACATGTACCTCTGTGTGTGTGCTGATATGTGTGCAAATGTTTGTGTGCATGTTTACAAGTATGTATGTATGTTCACATGTGTGTGTGTGTGTGTGTGTGTGAATGTTTGTATATGTTTGAGCACACATGGTTAGGGAGGCCAGAGATCTAATGGATGTCTTCCTCCATCACCCTCCACTGCAGTTTGAGACAGGGTCTCTCACTGAACCTGGAACTTCTGTCTTAGGATACACTGGCTGGCCTGAAACCCCAACAATCCTTTGTATCTATTTAACTAGTGCTAGATTTCCAGGACACACTACTAATGCTCAAGTCTTACAGGGGTGCCAAGGACTCAACTCAGGATGGTAGGTTTGAACAGAAATCACGTTATTAAGTTCCCAAACTCCTAATTGTGTAGTTTGAATCTTCTTCCAAGACATTTCCTGGGAAAGCTGAACCACAGGCAGGAGTTTGTTTATGCACGAGGCTGTTTATATACTATTGAATTAAAATGCCAGGATCTTCTCAGTGCTACGAAACGGTTCTTTGAAGTAGCACTTAGTTTTAAGTAAAATGTCACCATCACAATTCAATAGAAATATGATTGCATATGAAGTTTAAATAACTAATGAACAATTCTTCAAATCACAGTGGATATAATGGCCATTTCCTCTGTGTCCTGAATATCAAGTAAAATTATTCTCCAACTCCCAGAATTCTTTTTTTGATTTATGTTTAGTAGTTATAGTGGTAGGAAGAAATAAGACACACAATACTTCCCTAAAGTTGGCTGCCTTAAACACTACTACAGTAATAATTGCCAAAGATATCACATTATCATAGCCTTATTATAGCATGTCAAATGATTGGCATGCACAATACTTATCACGGCCTTAGCTATTTACTTTACTTTCAATTTGAGGTCATTAACAACAATCAGAATGTGTTTGCTATGTATCTTGGTTGTCTGAGGGCATGGGTACAGAGAAATTGATCTTCTCTGACATGGCCAATAGAAAAGTTCCTATCTCACAGAGGGTCATGTTTGAACTTTACATTTTACTTTATAAACTTGAAGTAACAAGTCCCCAAGTGTCAATATAGTGTGACATAATTTAACTGCTAGGAACCAAGCAACGCATATTGGGAGGCTCTTCTGATTGGTAGTGTGGGAGGAGCCCAGTGATCTTGGAATGTCAGACTCAGTGATGCCAACTACATTATGTTTCAGTTTACCAAAAGAAAGGAAAACCACATATAGTGACCAACTGATAAATGATATCTTCTCCACCCATTCAACAACAGTGACTTGCTGACTAAAGACAAAATGTGCTTCTGTTTGTTGTTATTTTTAAAATATCAGTACTCTCATGATGTGGAGTAAATCAGAGCCCATAAAACACATGTGCTTTTTAAATAGATGAATGAATACACACACACACACACACACACACACACACACATATATATATATATTTATTTATATACATATATTTATTATATATATTCATACATATAATAAAATGATTATTTTTCCATAAAAATATCAAAAGCTGGTCTATTGTTTAAGATGTTAATTGACATGGATGACATTATTTTAATTGAAATAAAACAGACACTTAGTCACAAACAGAATAAACCTACTACTGTGTAGAATCTAAAAATAAGATTTTAAAAATGAAATGATTGTTACATTTGGGAGAGATTAGGTAGGGAGAGATGTGGCAAGGAGACTGGGCAGAAAAAAAGGAAGAAATTAATGGGTAAAAATTTTCTGTGTGCATTATCTAGCTGATAATACTCTGTATGTAAAACAGCAGGTCAGGGCACCCCCCAAAGACACAGAGAGGAGAGGCACATGGGTCATGGCTTCTTCTAATTAGACCAATTTCATCATTTGCCAGTGGATACATATATCACAAGACTGCATTTCCCTCATCAATACACACAATTAGCATTTGTTGGTTAAACATTTAAAAACACTGATATTGACAATTGGGAAGGAGAACAAAACTAATCAAGATCTCCAGAGCCTGTTAGATAATGAAACACAACATTCTTCAAGTGTAATTTTTATTGACCCAAAGAGTTCAGGCTCATGAAATTTCAGGCCTTGAGTTCCCAGGAAGGTGGAGTTGGCTTCAAGTTTTCTTCAGATAATTATTCTGGTATTAATTAAAAGTAGTAGATGTCCCCTTAGTCCACTGGTAATTAAGAGTCTTTTGCTTTTCCTAATTCTGTTTGACGTCTTTCATAGTTATTTGTTCTATGTTATTCATTTGAGCATGGAGACTGGACATTTTTCTCACCTTCCACCCTCTTGCCAGTCTATAATGAATGGATCCTTGAAAACTACAGGAGAAAAATCCAATCAAAATTATTTGTGATGAAAACTTTCTCATCACTTTAAAAGAAGCTCAGTAAACCTAACAAGTCCTGGAATCAGTTTTGTGTTTGGAACTCTTGTTTGGAACCATTGAATGGTGTTCAAAAGAATGTGAAAAATTAGCGGTCCATCGGAACTACTGGGTTCATAATGTTACAGAACGCAAGACAGAAGGCGGAATTCAAGTCTAATAGTTTTCAGCTACAGAGGACTGGAGCGAAAATCTAAGTAGATATAAAATCTGATTTTCAGCCATTTTAATAAGTAGTTGAATTGGAAAAATAGAAATTTATTAAGTTATATGACACGTATAAAGATAAATTGGACCAATATGTCAAATGAGTACATACTATATGATGCCATTTATATAAATTTGTACAAAATGTAACATAATCTTAGTTTCAAAGATAGATTGATGGTATCCCATGGAACACAAATGGTGCCAGTGAGTAGAATTACTAACAGTTAAGGGTGGTCTTTTGGGGTGATGCACGTGTTTCTTTTATGATGGTGAATGTTGACTGGGCATTTGATTATTTACGCTATTGGTTAGTCATTGAATATCAAAAATATGCCATTGGGTTTAAATATTTCAGCATAAGATACATACATGCAGTCGTGTGACCTAAGATACTGCCCCACATGCTCTGGAAAGTGTCTGCTACAAAGACAAATTCAAATGGTGAACACAACTGAATCTAACTTCAGAAAATCTGAACTCACAAGCTCCAGGTGTAGCTGAGAACAGAACTTAAATTTATACTTTGATAAATTCACAGAGACAAAAACTTACTAGTAAAGAAAGATGCAAGTTTTAATTATTTTTATTTCAAATCCCACTAAGAAAGCAAAATAACAATTCAAGAATCACGAAATAAAATGTTAACTAATGTGAATTTAAAAAGTAGAGAAGATGTAAGGGCTATAAACAATTAATTACAACAATTAACAACAATTAATAACATCTACTGCTCTTGTTGAGGCTTCAAATTCTGTTTCCAGCACCCACATGGCTGTTCACAACCATTTGTAACTCGAATTCTAGACAATGCCTTCTTAGGACTCCATGGCAAATATATAAAGTTGGTGCACATACACAAATGCAGGCAGGAATTCATACTCGTTAAAAAATAAATGTCTCTAAAAAATTAAAAGAGTATTGACTTTCTTTTTTTTTTTTTTTTTTTTTTTTTGGTTTTTTGAGACAAGGTTTCTCTGTGTAGCCCTGGCTGTCCTGGAACTCACTCTGTAGACCAGGCTGGCCTCGAACTCAGAAATCCGCCTGCCTCTGCCTCCCAACTGCTGGGATTAAAGGTGTGCGCCACCACCACCCGGCAATATTAACTTTCTCCATTAAAAAAAAAAAACAACTTTTCACAAACATGACCGGAAATATCTCAAAATCCCGAATAGGAAATCTATTAATTGAGGATAATACAACAGCAATTTGGTTCATATACTCCTTAGTGAATATCGTATGTGGACATTTTCATAGGAACCTGAGTAACTGAGTAACCTCCTGAAGAAGTCCCTGAACATCACTTAATGGAGTCTAGCAGAAGTAGACCTTTTCAGGAAGACAGGTATGTGTATGTAAGTTCTAGATAGCAGCTTGTAAGAGCAGCTTCCATGAAAAGTATCTCTCCTAAAATATCCACGAATCAAAGAAATTAGCATTTCAAATGTTTAAGTGTTGAGAGAAAATACGTACTTCAATAAGTTCCATGATGAAGCGGTTGCCGTATTGATGAACACTTGTGTCCCGGAGAACACAATGGAGAATCATTCCCTACAGCATGTGCACATGAATTAAATAGTTTAACATAGTCATAATACATTTGATGATTCAATGGTAAATAATGTTCTTATAACACGAATATAAATGGCAGTTGCTAATTCTACCAGAAGCTATGATTCAACCTAACTGAAAAGATAAAAATGGGCACACGTGTGCGGATGAGGAACTGTGAAAGCCCTCTGAAACAATCAAGAGCTCTTTCAGCATAAAAATCAAAATAGAATAGCCAAGGTATTCAGACATATGATATGGAAGATATTATGGGAAATACTGTGTTGACATTATTTTATTAAATGCCTCAGAGAACTGTTTTATTAAGAGGCCAGGAAGATGGCAGAACAGAGTTTTCTGAGCAGACATTAGGGCCTGAATAAACGTCCACAGCAGAAGTGTGAAATCGGAGTGTGGGTGCCTGTGACCTCAGCCCTGGGAGGTAGATCTCCCCAGAGTTTGTTGTCGGTCATTTCTAGTTGAATTGATTAGCTTCAGGTTCTGCGAGAGATGATCTCAACAAAACAGCGAACAATCAAAGCAGATTCTGATGTGATGTTTCTGCAGGCACAAGTACACACACCCGCATGCACACACAGTTGCGCAAATACATGCATGCTACCCAACAAAAAAACCAACAAAATTGAAACTATTTCTTTTTTAACTGTGTCATGTACATATATCACAGATGACAAAGTATATACGAGATTTTAATTTGTAATTAATAAATTAAAGTGGAAAAGTATGGTTTCCATAATATTATAACATTAGCCAGAAGCGCTTCATTTAGTGACAAAGATAATTTGATACATTTGAGATCATGCTGGTTTTGTCTTTATTCTGAGAAGATGAAATCACTAAATTATTAAGATATTAAGTGTCAAGTACGGATTTACTCAATCATTTCATAAAGGAACGTGTTTCCTCAAAGATTGTTTCCTTGCCGTATCTTCCTTAACCTGTAAGCTCATTATGAATGTTTAACACGCATTCTCAGAAATATCTACACACAACAGCAAAAAGAGACTGCAGATCTCCTTGCCACTCCGCAACTGTCAGCTCTGTAAGTCTGATTACCATTGGGCTCCGCTCTGAGATGTAGTGTTACGGGTCTGGAGCACTCCATCCTATCTTCCGCACCTGCATTCTATCTGGTGACTTGCATTACCGCCATCTTAGTCCTGGAGTTAAACTGTGGAAAAAGAGTGATTATTAAGAAAGGCGTTGAGCTGCACGGCAGCGCCATCTTTTGGTCGCCTTGAGAACTGATTCAAGTTTGTGAGGAAGACTCAATCTTGTTCTTTTTGTTATATACCTTTGCAACACAGTAAAAGTAGGAAAACGGTTTTAAAATAAACGTTAATCATAAAACGGTATGCAAAAAAAAGACACATCTGAAGGGAAAATATCTGAATTTTGTTCACTCAATCAAACATTGAAATATAACTTTAAAAACCATTTACTTCTATGATTTCTAATTTTCTTGAAAAGCATTATGAGTTTTCATGACTCCTTAACGTCATGGTTTTAAAATGCTATAAGGCTCTATATTGTGAAAACACTTTTATTGTTTTCTTTTCATTTCAACTCTTAGGACTTTGTCATTTCCGTAGGACTATTTGTAAGTTTTTGAATTATAATCAAATACGCACTTTCAATTTTTAATAGGTTATAGTTTTGACTCCTTATAGAGTTTTTTCTCTTTATTGACATTTCCATTTTGTTTACTCTCCCTCTCCAGACTCTTTCAGTTCTTCTTGTTCTTCTTACTCTTTTTCTTGTTGTTGTTGTTGTTGGTGGTGGTGGTGGTGGTCGTCTTCTTCTTCTTCTTCTTCTTCTTCTTCTTCTTCTTCTTCTTCTTC
>JANHMN010000008.1:71983613-72051026 GCA_030674055.1 Rhabdomys pumilio | reverse complement strand
CTCTCTCTCTCTCTCTCTCTCTCTCTCTCTCTCTCTCTCTCTCTCTGTGTGTGTGTGTCAACATCTCTAAGACATTGTTGTTAAAGTATTCACCTGAAAGATACTTATTCAGATCAACTTAGGGACAGGGTTTGACTATATACTCTTTGCCTTTAAAATGCCAAACATTCACTCAGTATCACTCTTGCTGTTGTTGTTGTTGTTGTTGTTGTTGTTGTTGTTGTTGTTGAAGACTGTACACTTGTGTCTAATGGTGTGATAACTGTGGGAGTCAGTTCACTTTTCCTGGACTTGCTGCTCTTGTTGCTTGCTCTTCTAGACTCCCTGGGAGCTGAAGATTATTCTGATGTGTAAACTTAAACTCTTAGGTGTTTTTCTTTTCTTCACCTCTCCCTGAGCATGCCCGTCACTTTCTACAATTGACAGCATACGTGCCCTTTGAGTATATGAGCGCTTAATCTCTGCTTCTGAAGAAGAAAATGGGATGAAGCATAGTAGTGCTGCTACCTTTTAAAATGGCACTCAAAACATTGCAACAAAAGATGGAGGATTTAATCAGCGGCTAACACATAGTTTTTATTAGTCAGTGTGACGTAGAATATGAAGATACAGTCACTGTTCTCAAGAAAAAAGATAATTTATACCTGTAACCCTAACAAAAATACATTAAGCTGGATGATTGCTGCAAGGTTGCAGTCAGTCTGGGTATAGTGTGAGCTTTGGGCAAGTCTGGACTACACTTTGAGACCTATTCTTAAGGTAAATTAACTATTTTGTTTTGTTTTTCAAGACAGGGTTTCTCTGTGTAACTGCTCTGGCTTTGTAGACCAGGCTGGTCTCATATTCACAGAAATCCACCTACTTCTGCTTCGTGGGTGCTGGGATTAAAGGCATGTGCTACCACTGTCTGGTTAAAGTGAGTAATTAACAAAAGAAGCTCAATGTTTTAGAACACTTTAACGTTTATCTTGTAGAAGAGATTAAAGAGAGTACATCAGGGACATAATTATAACCATTTTAATAAAACACTTTATATGTATAAAAATGTAATATAGAACATTCCAGAAGAGGAAATTTCCAGAAGAGGAAATTGGAAAGGAGAGGTATGTCTCTGATTATATATATATATATATATATATATATATATATATATAAATATATATACATATATATTATATATATATGTGTATATATATATATATAACAATGTTTTCATTTTGTCTTCTATAGCCTGACCTAATTAATGCTATGCTATTCTGAAACCTATTTTATTAAAATGTAGAAGCAAATATGTAAAAATAGAATAATCTCACTCTTATAGTTGTCAGTTGAAACTTCAGTCACACCTCCTCCCACACACAAATAAATTGTGTCTGCAAATTTTTGAATATTTACCAAGTTCCTGGAAAAATACTTTGTCCAGAAGCATTTCCTTTCCTAATGTGCAGTTATAAAAGTTTTCTGATGCCACCATACAACATTTTAGTGACATTTATAGCAAAGAGTGCTGAAGGACTGGCTTTTCCTGCTGGCATATAGGTGGTAGTATATGTAGGTGTGGTCATGATACATGATACATCTTCGCTAGCTGAGTGATGTAATTCACAGGGATAGCGGTAAGTGATATTCTCCTCAACAAAGTATCTTTCGTTTCTAGTAATTTTACCAATGGAAAAAAATCAGGCAAAATAAGAATATAGAAATTTAAAGATCTTCTAATAGTGTATAACAGACATGAATGATAAAAATGATACATACTTTATTCTTTTATTTTTAATTTTCTTTTTGAAGCTATTAACTCATTGTGTTAAAAGTCTAGTTCACTTGCTTAATACCTCCTGGGTTAGTCGGTTATGCACAGCTCTGACAAAATAGTAATCAAGAATATAGCATAAACCGGGACACATTTGCTATGGCCCATGAGTTCAGAGGTCATCCTACTCTCATTTAGCCTCACACCATGGTGGTGAGACTACGTGATGGAGGAGACTCTACCATTGAAGATGGGGAAGAAATAAAAGAAGGAATGTGGAAGCAGACAGAACTCACAACAAACAAAACAAAACAAACAAACAAACAAACAAACAAAAACCCAACAAAGCCAGTGGCTTAATTTTTTTTCCAAAGGGCACCACTTCCTAAAGTTTCCAGAAACTTCCTTTATAGCATAACGAGATAGAGACCAAGTATTGAACACATGACCACATTTATACTGTGTCGTTTACACATGACATATTTGTTTCTACAGCCAACAATTCCATCACATTGCTACTGTTCAATAAACTGAGCCAAGTTTCCCAGTTAATATTGAAACTTAATCTAATGTTCAAACAATAAACTATTACATCTTTGGTTAGCTGTATTTTTCCTGTTTATTCCTAATTCATTCTCACAGATGTTCCCACAAGTATGTGTATACCAGTTTCTGGGAGATAAATGTTTTGTTACAAACACCTGACACTGGATATTTTAGGGTGTATAGTGATTGTTTTAGATTTCTGCAGCCTAGAAACCCAAGTGGCTTAGGCTTGTGCTGTTTGCTTCTTAGAACTGTGTGGAAAGAATCATTTTTTTCTATTATCCTGGAGAAAAACAAAACAAAACAGCATTTAAGAAATCCCCCATTTTTTTACAGTTATCAAAGTGTCAAAAGAGTCCACTGAGCATGAAGTAGAAAATAATAAATATAAAATCAGCATCATAGAAATATCTAGAATATCAGTAGAAATTTTGACCTAAACTGGTATAACCCCAACCAATACAATGACCATTTCTCTCACCTAAGAAAACTATATCAAGTCTATATTTAAGTAGATTGTGCTTTATGTAGACCTGTGTGACAAAGAATTACACTGTAGTAAGTGCTTACATTGTAGTCACATTTAAAGCATAACTCATATGCACCAGCATTGCATTGATAGTTGGATTTAGTAAAGCATTCAACATATAAAAAATGTTTATAATCACTCTTTAAAAAAGTGAACCACATGAAGGTGGATTTTTTTTTTATTTTATTTAATCTTTTTTTTACAGTCCAGATTTTATCCCCCTCTTATTCCACCCTATGACTGTTCCACATCCCACACTTCCTACCCCCATCTCCATGAGAATGTCCCCACCCTCACCCCCCACTCCATCAGACCTCCCTACCTCCTGGGACCTCCAGTCTCTTGAGGGTTTCCTGCATCTTCTCTGACTGAGTTCAGACCCAGGAGTCCTTTGCTGTATGTGTGCTGTGGGCCTCATATGAGCTGGTATATGCTGCCTGGTTGGTGGCTCAGTGTCTGAGAGATCACGAGAGGTCCAGATTAGTTGAGACTACTGGTCCTCCTACAGGGTCACCCTCCTCCTCAGCTTCTCCCAGCTTCTCCCTAATTCAACCACAGGGTTCACCAGCTTCTGTCAGTTGGTTGAGTGTAAACAACTGCATCTGACTCTTTCAGCTGCTTGTTGGGTCTTTCCAAGAGCAGTCGTGATAGGTCCCTTTTTGTGAGCACTCCATAGCCTCAGCCATAGTGTCAGGCCTTGGAGTTTCCCCCTGAACTGGATCCCAATTTGGGCCTGTCACTGGATGGTGAGGAATGGGGTTACCATCCCATAGTCAAAAACTCTGACCATAATTGTTCCTGTCAGAAAGAACTGCAGGGACAAAAATGGAAAAGAGCCTGAGGAAGAGAAGGTGGCCTTTAAAAGTCCCTGAGTTCTATTTTGCCATACAAACATAATGTATATTTATTTATATTATAAATAGTTTTAAAATTATGTAAGATTTGTTATATTTTATTCACTATTATATGTGTCACCAGTGCTCACAGATTTTGTTCAATAAGTATTTGCTGAACCAATAAGACATGATTTCCAGATAAAAACTGATGACTAAACCTTATTCAACACACATTCTGAAGCACGGAATTCTTCCCTTTTTCAATTCATCTGCTACTCACTCCCACCTTGGTGTGGTTGTTTAATCAACGGATGCACACGTGTACACTCACAGACAAGGCTTCTTCTCCCTGTTCCACTGCTGACTTACTAACTTCCTCATTGTGGGGAGAAGTATTCATTTCCCAGCTCTGTTTCCTAGACAAAGTTTTATCTCGGTATGGCTGCACTCCATGCTGCTTTACATGAAAGTGTTACTCTCCTCCTCCTCCTCCTCCTTCATAGCTATTCAGAACCTTTCAGGTTTGGGATGAAGAGGTCTGATTGAAAATCAGATACAGACACATATGGAGAATTCTAAGTTCCCGGTTGCCTTGAAGTTAAGTGGAGTGGGCACTTGATTATTACGAAGGCTGGAATTGGATTGAAGAACCATACTTACAGGTGTAATGGAGCTCAGAAAGTGTCAGACCTTAGAAGTACCTGGCCCTTGATTGTAGCAGCTGGAAGTGATTTAACAAGCACTTGAGGTGACAGAATCAGATGGTTTATGTGATGAATGAGCTGTTTCAATATACTAAATTATTTTGCTCTTTAAAAATCAGAATTAAATAGCTTATGTCTTGTGGGGGGAAGGAGGGAGACTTAACAGAAGGACACACATTGGTTGAGGAACAAAGAGTTCAAGTCTGACCTGCCTTCCTTAGGCCTTCTCATTACAGTTGTGTGTGTGTGAGATCTTAGATATTGTTCACTAATAAAAATAAATTTTGTTTCAGTGGCAATATAAGTGAATAATTTGGTGAAAGCAATGTCTTTTCAAGAAACAGTACTTAATGGTGTGGCTGAATTCTAAAGCATCTGAATGCTATCTAGAGCTTGCAGATAAAGTCCTCAACTATTTCTTCCAACATATTAATAAGTCATTTCTTCTTTCTCTAACTTACAGAAAAATGTTCATTGATCTGTTATTTTCATTCATTAATATTGAGTAATGGACACTAAGTACTCACAACTCGACCTTAGGAGAGTAACAACAACTGAGGGCATCTTTCTAGTAAGCAGGGTGCTGGAGAGATCTAGAAATGCTTGCTGTAAATTATGAAGATCCATGTTTACAGCCTCAGTCCCCACGTGGCATGCAGCTGTAATCCCAATACAAGGAAGGCGGAGGCAAGAAAATCTCTGGGAATAAACAATAAAAATCTCGGAGATGGAAGGCAATGGAGCATACTCAACGACCTTTGCCTTACACACACACACACACACACACACACACACACACACACACTACACATGAATATCAACACATACGTAATTTAAAAATAAAAATAAGGAATAATTATATATTGCATCAATTGCTTCAGATGAGACCCTCCCTGCTGCGAAGAACTCTTTCTGCACCAAGCACTGTAAAATTCCTTTGTTATGTGAAAAGTTTGGTAAACCTTGAGCAACAATGCTCCTTGATCTGACCAGTCTTACGTCATCATAGCACCTGCTTTGTTACCTGCATTTACAAGTTCTAAACTCATTGAATAAAACCAATTCACGTTTCCAAGCAGCTAGCTGCCTCGGTGCAGAAATACAAAAACATCATAACGATGTGGCCCCACACGTAGTAAACCAAAACACAGAACTCAGGTAGATGAGGTCACCGTTCACTCTTACTACCTTGTGAGATACGCTCCATTGGCTGGATGTGATATCACTTAGCATCAAAATCAAATTCAAAACGTGGGGGCCAGCAAAACGCCTCCCGACGTCATTGCACTTGCTGTAAAGCCCAATAACATGAGTTTGATTAAACCCCAGGCTTACATTGTAGGAGGAGACAACTGACTGCCCAAAGATGCCATTGATTATCTGCATGCATTGTGGGCTAACAGCCTCGTACACAAAAGAGAAATAAAATTGAGAAAATAATCACAAGCCTTTGGAAATTGGGCACTTCTTATTTATTTTATTTCAATGAAAATTACATTTGAAATAAGAGTTACTAAACTTTTTAATTTCTTCTCTGTTCGTGGGTGTTTTGCTTACCTGGACACAGAGAGATAAGAAGAGGGAAGTAGTTCCAGATGGTTGGGAGTTACCGTGTCTGCTCTGGGAATGGAACCCGGGATCTTCATTCCTAGGTCAGTTAGTGGACTAAAGTGTAGCATAAGCCTTGTTCCTCTCAGCACAGGAAGCAGTGTCAGCTGTAATATGTTAAAAGGAATTTGCGATCATCATTAAGCTGGATAAAATAAAATATGAAATTAGCTCGATTTAACAATATTTTTTTTGATTAAGGACAAATTTTCTTGAATGGACTGCCTTCTGAATAAATGTCTCCAAATATCCTTCTCCAGCATACACATAATTACAGCCCATAAACAGGAAGTGGCACAGAAACAAAGCGATAGGGTGTGTTTGCCTCACACGGTCACGTTTTTTTTCAGCTTCCAGCTGCTCATTGGCTGGATGTGCGCCTCTCCTGATTGGCTGTGGGAAGTCCTTAACTACAAGGATGGCAGGTTAGGTTAGCTCCGCTGATTCATTTTAATGAAGTTATAGTTTTTGCTAATTTACAGTTCACTACAGAGCAAGGCCATCTTGTCACAAACCTCCATTTCGTGTATTTCAATTTGGCACATACTTAAATCATTCTGCTGGGTTCCTAACACAAAAACTGAAGTCATTTTGAATACCATTTAATAATATTTAAAAGAATCCATTCAACAGGGGCTATAAAAATGGCTCTGCAATTAAGAACACTTGCCTCTCTCTGTGAGGGCCAGGGTTCAGTTGCCAGCACACAAATAGCAGCTCACAGCTCGCTGCAACTCCAGTCACGTGGGAATTGACGCCATTTTTAGATTTCACAGACAATAATGCAAATGGTGTGTGTACGTGCACAAAACACTCATATATACACACACAAATAACAAAACTTAAGAAATAACTGATTAGACATAATAATCTTTATTCTGTTTAAATTATTATTCATAAACTTATAGGAATATGAGTTTGAGTATCAAACTGTGGGTGAATTCCAATCAAATTTTTAGTCTGAGTCCTCAGATTTGCTAATGGCTAAAAAGGGCGACATGCCTAGGAAGCCTGGTCAGGAAAGTATTTGCCGTGCATGAGGACCTACGTTCAATTCTCAGAACACACATTAAAAATAAAATTGAACATGGAAATGCACATCTGTAAATCTCAGTTCTAGAGAGACAAATGTATTGCTGAGGCTCACTGATCAGAAAAGCTAAAAATAAATGTGTGTGGAGTCCGAAGAACATAAGCTGAAGTAGACCTCTGGCTGGCGCGCACATGCTCATACACACACACACACACACACACACACACACACACACACGAGAAGAAATCTACTTTCTAACCTATCCAACTGGCATTCAGCATTCTACTCCTACAAAGAAAAGAGAGTACTGTGTCCTTGAATCCACGGAGCCTAAGTGTCCATGTGAAGGGAAAGAAGCTCATTTCTAACAGGAAAATGTTTAGTCATAATCAATCTTACATACTGTGTGGAGAGGTGGGGGGAGAGTAAGAATTGCATTGGAATTTGCATTAACTATGAATTCATTAGATTTTTTAAAAGCTGTTGACACACACACACACACACAAAAATGGCTACCTATTTTTAAACCTTTCAGAAAGCCATGGCATTGCCTACTGCTGTTTCTGTAAGAAGGGCTAACAATCTAGAGAGCAGATAATTCCCGTTTGTTTTTCACATGTGCTAGGTATTAGAAGTATAAGATGAAGGCATTCGCGGATTCAGTTTTGACTAGGAAATACTTTTTTTTTTTTTTTTTTTGGCTCAGTTAAACTTTTATTCTATACAATCAAATCTGATACTTTTATTCTCATTTTTATTTTATATTAATATAAATATCAGGAAAACTGCTACACCAATATCACAAAAAAACACTACTATTATAATTTGGTCCCTAGCCAATGCAAAGTTTTAAACTTTAAGGCTTCTTCTTATTACACGTGTGTATGTGTGTGTGTGCGTGTTGATTCATGGATGTGGACAGGCATTTACACTCACACATGTAGTACACTCCACTTTTGTAGAAGTCAGAAGATCACTGTGAAAACTAATTCTCTCCTTCACCCAAGAGAGGATTAAACTCAGATTAGTAGGCTTGTTCTTTTTGTGTGTGTGCTTTTAATCTTTTGTTTTATTTTATTTTATTTTATTTTATTTTATTTTATTTTATTTTATTTTATTTACATTTCAGTCATTGCCCCACTCCCAGGCACTCCTCCCACAGTTCCTCATATAATTCCTCTACCCGTTTGCCTCTGAGAGGGTGCCCCCTCCCTATCTTGGACCTTTTCCCTGGGGTCTCAAGTGTCTCAAGGATTAATCACATCTTCTCCCACCAAAGCCTGACCAGGCAGACCCCTGTTATAGTTGTTTCAGGTGCCTCAGACCACCCCTGTATGTTCCTGGTTGGTAGTTCAGTCTCTGGAAGCTCCCTGGGGTCTGGTTAAGTTGAGACTGCTGCTCTGTCTATGAAGTCTCTCTTCCATTCAGTTTCTTCAATCATTCCCCTAGTTCAACCATAAGGTCTCCAACTTCAGTTCAACGGTTAGGTGTAAGTATCTGCATCTGTCTCATTCAGCTGCTGGTAGGGCCTCTCAGTGGAGCGCCATGCCAGGCTCCCCTCTGTAAGCACATCATAACATCAGTAATTGTGTCAGGCAGGCCTTAGTGACCTCCCATTAGATGGATGAGCTGTCATTGGACCTCCTTTCCGTCAGTCTCTTCTCCATTTTTGTTCCTGCAGTTCTTTTAGACAGGAACATTTCTCGGTCAGAAATTGTGACTGTGGTTTAATAACACTGTACCTCCATTTGAGGCCCTGTCTATTTACTGGAGGTGGACTCTTTGTGTTCCCTCTTCCCAGTGCTGGGCATTTTGTGTAAGGCTACCCTCATTGAGTCCTGAGAGTCTCTCATATCTCAGGGTCTCTGGTGTTTTTAAGAGGGTCCCCCCTCTCCCCTCTCCATGCTGCTTATCTCCATTCATTCTCTTGGCCCTCTGGGCTTCTCTCCTGCCCCACCCCATACCTAATCATTTTCTACTTTTCCCATCCCCTCCGCCCCCTCTCTGTCTTGGGGCTTTCTGTTTGTTGTACTTCTTAAGGTCTGTGGTTGGGTCTTCTGTACTTTTTGGAAAATATCCATGATTCAGAGATTACATATCATCCATAACCTTTTGGGTCTGAGTTACCTTACTCAGGATGGTATTTTCTAGTTCCATTCATTTGCCTGAAAAATTCACGATGCCCTCCTTTTTAATAGTGGAATAGTATTTCATTGTGTTGATAAACCACATTTTCTGTATTCATTCTTTAGTTGAGAGATATCTTGGTTGTTTCCAGCTACTGGCTATTACAAATAAGGCTGCTATAAACATAGCAGAGCATGTGTTCTTGTGTTATGTTGTGGCATCTTTTGGATATATGCCCAAGAGTGGTATAGCTGGGTCTACCGGTAGAACTATTTCCAGTTTTCTGAGAAACTGCAAGATTGATTTCCAGAGTGGTTGTACCAGTTTGTAATACCACCAGCAATGGAGGAGTGTTCTTCTTTCTCCACATCCTCTCTGACATGAGCTGTCACTTGAGTTTTTAGTCTTAGCCATTTCTGATGGGTGTCTGCCCCCTAACCAGAGCTCTTCTTCTGTCTATTCATAAAATGTATTATTTAATTTTATAAAAAAATGGTTTACTGCCACATAAACTCTGAGTTAGTGAGTTCAAGATAATCTATGTAAGATGAAAGGATCCATGCACCATTGCAGAGGGTCTGGTGCGCAAGCATGGTCTGTTGCTGATTTTACCAATCATGTCCCTTGGTCATTTCACTCATGAACTGAAAAGGAAACTTCAAAAAACTTGACTTTTGAAAGATTGTGTCTCTTTCAGAAATAAGGGTTTGCAGATGTTAATAATCTGAAATGTCTCATGAACAATAATAAATAAATTCTTTTGCATTGAACATGATGCTTGATTTTTTTCTTTACATCAAAAATCTTAGAAAAAAATTTAATATATAGTATCCGAAAGAATAAAATCACTCATTTTATAATAAACTAAAATTAAAGAATATAAAATTTTAATTATCTATTAAAAGGTTTTAAATACTCTAATCAGAGTAATAAAAAGTGGAGTTAATTAATTTATATTGCTGAACATCTGCTCCTAGTTATAATAAAGCTGGAGTGGCTGAAGACTGTATTTTCACATTTCAATCACCTAAAATCAGATGCTTTGAAATATAGCAGCATATTGAACTTGATGTAGATGCTACATTCTTAAAAGAAAGTGGCATAAAGCTTCCCTTTATCACCCAAGACATTCTCTTTAATGATGAGGTTGAAATTCAGGAAGAATTAAATAAAGCTTTCAGATACTCAGGCAGTAATAGCCAGAAACATTTCACCATACCATCTACTTATATATAAGTGTCCAGATTTCTCACATCTTATTTCCAGCACGGCAAAACTCTGCAGTTTTGTTTCAGAGGACTTTCATAAATATCAAAGAAGTGAGAGTCTCCAAGAATAAGATGTGTGTGTGTGTGTGTGTGTGTGTGTGTGTGTGTGTGTGTGCATGTGTGTCCAATGTTGTCTTAAAATTATGTGTTACAATAATAGCAAATAACAATAAAGAGAAAGGTTTTAAAACTCATATATAATTTTATTAAAGTTCAACTGTATCCACAGCACAAATCCAGTTTGTAAGTCACAACACTGAAAAAAAATTCCTGCTAAGGACAATTGTGATAAGAAAGCTGGATTATAGTGAAAATGAAGTACTCAAAGACTATCTTATTGTGATATACTCTATTGTCCAGATCTCTTACCTCTGCTCACCCTATTATTTCATTTGGACTTCATGTTAAGTGTTTGAATGTGAAATAAGACTCGTGCTTGAGTATGTCATCTCAGATGGTAGGCTGTTTGGAGAGGTTGTGAAACTTTCGGAGAATAGATAGCTGGTGGGCATAAGACAGGTGTAGACAAAAATTTTCCCCGCAAGATGGGAGGAGCTAAGGTGGGAAGAGTAAGGAGAGAAAGAGGAGGAGCAAGGAGAGGAAGAGGAGAAGCATGAGAAGGAGCGAAAGAGACAGAGGTGGAGGAAGATGGAGAACCATGCTTGGATCGAGAGCAGTCTTGGGTAACAACTTATATCTAGGTTAATTGAGAAACAACTCCCATTGTATGAGCATCTTGTTAATTTGAGCATTACCAAACTTATAAAGCTTTAGATAATCTAAGCCTTAGAGTCTCAGCTTATACCAGGTGCCACACAGATGGTGGGATGGTCTGGGCTCAGCCCAGCCTTGTGGAGACATCGTGGAAGATTGGCAGAGCAATCTCCCATGCTGGCATCTCGTAGATGGCAGGGCTGGTGTCTCTGGATGCCTGAGCAGAGAACCTGAGCCACCACTGCTCGTGGCCACAGGCCTAGGCTAGTCAGGAACATGGTGGCTGATTAAGAAAAGCCAGGTTGAATGCCGCCATTTTAAATAATATCTCCCACAACAACTTAGGGTGAGCATTGATACTGATTTCAGTATGTTTCTGCTTCACTTCTACAACTGAGAAGTAACAACCCACTGAAAGATCCTGGTGCCAATGCCCAAGCCAGCTCCACCTGCTTGGCTTTCCCACTATAAAGGGCAGAAATTTTTAAATTGTAAGCGAAACTAAACTCCTTTTTGCTTAAGATTTTGTGGTTGGTTGGTTTCAGGCTTGCAGCACCCATCCTCAGCTTTCCAAATCATAGAATCTTATTTCTGTTTTTCTCTCTCTAACCACTACCAGGAAAACATTCTGCTTTTAAAGTTTGTGTGCTTAAGTTTTGTATGACTGCCAGTGAAAGACAAACTTCCCAAAGAGGTTCTCTACCCTGAACGTATCTATAGAGCGTTTTACTCTTTGATGTTTAAGGTAGCTTATTTACAGGCTACTGGCATGTAGACATGGTCACATTTGGTGGTGAACAGATAGTCATTCTTCTACTTACCAAAAGCAAGATTAGACCTCTGTGTTTGGTAAACATGTTTTATAACTAAAATGTACTAGGTAAATTTAAAAAGAAGTAATGTAACTTTTAACAGTCAAGGGAGGTGAATGTGTCTAAAGATATCCTCCCTAGTTAATAAAAAACTGCATGAATAGTCAAAGAAGTTAAAGAAATAAATAATCAAACAAAAGTTTTGTCAGAATGGTGTAGGAAAGGATAGAGAATTAAACGCAACAGAAAGTCTTGGTGCTTTAGAATTGATTTCAGCATTATAACTGCTTCCCTTGACAAGCCATGGATGTGGGAAAGTTCCATGAATCTATTTTCATTGCTTGCACTTTAGTTGCCAAATATCTTTCAAGTTTTAACTGTATTGGGGAAAAGATCTCTTACAATATCCCCCAAAGAGGCCAAAAAGCTGTAAGAGAATCTGCAGTGAGAAGCAGGTATGATCTTTCTGGTTCTGTTTCTTCCCATCATCTCTACTTATGATCCCACAAGCCCCTCCCTGCCAAGCTTGATGAAAACATCTGTCAGATAGTAATACCAGTCAATGACATCAATGTAATTTGATTGGATAAAGGGCCAAAAGCTTATATCCAATAGAGGTCTGCTCTTGAAATCAGATCAAAACTTATCATGGTTTATCAGAAAAAAAAATGGAGAGAAAAATGAAATGAAGTCGACCATTGTAAATGTCAGCATTGAACAAAAGGATAAAGAGACACAGTAAATGTTTGATAAATGCTTGATTTTTTATAAGACTACAACACTTTAAAGTGGGCAAGCTCGAGTGATTTAAAGTATGACACAGAAGAAAGGAAATATTTGTAAAAATAGTTGACAGAATTTATTTGTTTTAGTAATAAACACTTACAAATAAACTCATAAAATAAAAACACTGTTATAAATATGGGTGAAATAATTTCACAGAAACTTCATAAATCAGATTAACAAACTGATCAGAGGTTACATATAAATTTTTTTAAATAAAATTCTTGTTTATTGTTGGACATTGTTTCAAACATACATCAAACAGGCAATAAATAAATAAATAAATAAATAAATAAATAAATAGCAATTTCATGGACAAAGAAAGAAACAAATCTTTTTATCTTTAGCCTTTTTAACCATCTCATACAAACCAACTACTTACAGTACAGCTAGGTACATCCACAAAAATGTTACTGGAATACTCGGAATAAGATTGGCTTGTTGTTTAGGTTTTTTTGCAAGGTTCATTTTTTTTCTCCTTTGAGATTATAATGAACATGGTCACACCACAAGTAAAATCTGAAGCAGGACAGAAAACTCCATGAAGGCTGGTTTGGTCACCTGTTATCATTAAAAATGGCTGACCCCTAATAATATGTACAAAATATAAAATATAATTAAAAATACAAACAAATTTTCCTTTTAAAGTATTTTTAAGAAAAAAACATGGTCTGGGAAGTTCTGGCTCTGTTTTCCTCCTCTGTTGTCAATTCATGTTGTGGTTTTAGTGGGGTAGTAGAGAGCACATGTCTTTAGTGGGTGGCACTGCCCATGTGGGCAGGACCTGCTTCTCTACTTGAAGGTGACCACTTTAAATTCTGAGACGGGAAGTAGAGGTGAGTGGGCGTGTCCTACAATGTCAGATGTGGCAGTGGACACCAGTTCCGAGGTCAACACCAAGGACTTGAAGGAGAAGGAAGTTGTGGAGGAGGCAGAGGATGGAAGAGCTGCACCTGCCAATGGGAAAGCTCAAAATGAGGAAAACTAGGAGCAGGAGACAGACAATGAGGTAGATGAAGAAGAGGAAGAAGGTGGAGAGGAAGAGGAGGAGGGAGAGAAGGAGAAGCAGGAGGAGGAGCAGGAGAAGGAGGAGGGAGGATGGAGATGAAGATGAGGAAGCTGAGGCTTCCATGGGCAAGCAAGTAGCTGGGAATGATGACGGTGATGATGTTGACACCAAGATGCAGAAGACTGATGACGATGACTAGACAGCAAAAAGAAAAGCTAACCTTACTCACTATGACCTAATTGTTTTTTTAAATTGAGCCTTACATATCATGAGAAAAATACCAATTAGTATGTGGAATGTATACCACTAAAAACCATAACTGACAAACCTGACAAAGACTGATGACAGAAAGTGCTATCCTTAGTGTGAGGTAATTACAACTTACATATTGTAAGTGCTGAAGTTAATTTTAAAATAGCTTATAAAGCAGGATTACAGTTGTTTTTAAAGAGACATGCAGTTTACAACCAAGTACTTTAATTCTTTAAGACATGCACTGGAATCTCGTGAGTATTTTAGAGTGAGTGCACAGAGAAGCCCGTGGAAGTAGTAGTTTTAAACATGCCAAGTTGCCCTGATGTTGCCAGACAGACTAGTAAATGGCTCTGTCTTGGTATATTCTTGAAATAGATACATATGCAAAATACTTCGAACAAATGTGATACTTACTTCAAAATATGTTGGCTAAACCGACAAGGAAAAGAAATATGCAGACTAAGTATCAAAGTAATAATTTTATGCATGTAAGTATACAAAGTCAATTATTTCTGTTCACCCTCATTTCTATTTATTGCTAAGACACAGTCTACTAAAATGACCCTTTGAAACTCTTGACTTGGATTTTAGACTCTCAGAGATTTTCTTCAGTAAAATCACACACTGAACCCCATGCATTAATAGTGGGAAGCTTGTGAGGGAAAAGTACCAAAGCCCCGAGGGCGAGCAGAAAGAATGGAAACAGGCAACCTCAGGAGGTAAGAGATTAGGGGGACCCTCCAGAATGCATCAGTTATCTTGGAGGTGAGAGACTCTCAGGACCTTAGATAAAATGCCCTACAGTAGGGGGAGGAAACTTATAGAGCCCACCTCCAGCAAGAAGACAAGGCATCAAGTGAGGGAGTGGGTTGCCATCCCACAGTCAAAACTCTGACCCATAATTGTTCCTGAAAGAACTATAGGAATGGAAGTGGAGAGGAGCCTGAGAAAAAGAAGGTCCAGCAACAGATCCAAAGTGGGATCCAGCTCAAAGGGAGGCCCCAAGACCTGACACTATTACTGAGTCTATGAAGCGCTCACAAAAAAGGACCTATGATGACTGTCCTCCAAAAGACCCAACAAGCAGCTGAAAGAGTCAGATGCAGATATTTGTACCCAACCACTGGACAGAAGCTGCTGACCCATGTGGTTGAATTAGGAAAGGCTTGAAGAATCTGAGGAAGAGGGCGACCCTGTAGGAGGACCGCAGTCTCAATTGACCTGGGACCCCCAAGATCTCTCAAATACTGAACTACCAACCAGGCAGCATACATCAGCTGATATGAGGCCCCCAACAGATATAAAGCAGAGGACTGCTGGGTCTAAGTTTAGTCAGAGAAAATGTACCTAACCCTCAAGAGACTAGAGGCCCCAGGGAGTTCAGTGGTCTGGTTAGGTGAAGGGTTTGGTGGGGGGAACATCCTCATGGAGACAGGTGGGTGGGGAAGAGGTATAGGATGTGAACAGTTAGAGGGTGGATGGGGTGGGTGAATACAATCTGGAGTAAATAAATAAATAAATGACAAAAAATGTTTTCCACTAGGAAGGTACACTTAAAGATTGTTAGCCTTAATTCACCAATATGGTTAACCTTTCTTAATATTTGATTTAGATTATTAAAAAATATATGTCATGGTTCAGGGAAAATACAGCAACGAAATCTCAACAATGTGTTTGTGTGAACAAGAACATCATAATGCCAACAACAGATGATACATCATCATGGACAAGGCTAGTCTACAGTTCTACTTCTAGATGAAGACTTACAGTCAATGGCTGCTGTGAGAAGCAAAAACAGTGTGCTCCAGGAAAGTGTTTCTACAGAGATTGTACAGTGTCAAGTGACCATCTGAGGACCAGTGCCAAATGGACTCCATAGGCTTTATACACACGAATGCATGTGTGCTCATGTGTACACATGAATAAAATAAATGTAATTAAAGAAGCATTTACAAATTTAAAATAAAAACAGAACTATTTGGAAAGAGTAGTAGAGTGGAAATGGTGTAGGTGTAGTGCTCGTGAAGTTGTCAAAAATTATTTTCAAAAGAAATATGTCATAAGAAGACCTCAGAAAGATCTTCCATGCTCTTGGATGGGTAAGATTAACATTGCAAAAATGGCCATCTTACTAAAAGCAATCTACAGATTCAATACATCCCCATCAAATTTCCAACACAATTCTTCACAGACATGGAAAGAACAATTCTTAACCTCATATGGAAAGACAAAAACCCAGGATAGTGAAAACAATTCTCAACAATAAAGGAACCTCTGGGGAAATCACCATTTCTGACCTCAAGCTGTACTACTGAGCAAAAGTGATAAAAAAAATTCACATGGTGTTGGTACAGAAACAGACAGGTTGATCAATGAAATAGATTGAAGACCCAGAAATAAACCCACACACCTATGGACACTTGATCTTTGACAAAGAGGCCAAAACCACCCAGTGGAGTAAAGAAAGCACTTAATCCAACCACTCTGGAAATAAATCTGGAAGTTCCTCATAAAATTGAAAATAGTTCTACTTAAAGACTCACCTATACCACTCCTGAGCATATATTCAAAAGATGCCCCAGCATACCACAATGATACATGTTCCACTATGTTCATAGCAGTCTTAATTGTAATAGCTAGAAGCTGGAAACAACCCAGATGTTCCTCAACTAAAGAATGGATACAGAAAATTGTAGTTTATTTACACAATAGGGTACTACACATCTGTTAAAAATGAGCACATCATGAATTTTTCAGGCAAATGGATGAAACTAGAAAATATCAACCTGAGTGAGGTAAGTCAAATCCCAAATGACATACATAGGAATGTGCTCACTGATAAGTGGATATTAGCCCAGTTTTACAGAATACCCATGGTACAACCCACAGACCATAAGAAGTTTAGCAAGAAGGAAGGCCCAGATGAGGATGCTTCAATTCCACTTAGAAGGGAGAACAAAATAATCACAGGAGGCAGAGAGAGAAAGGGACCTGGGTTGGACAGAAGAGAGTGAGAGGAAATGGAGGATTGCAGGATCAAGTATTGGAGGAACTCAGGAGAGAAGCTCAAAGGGCCAGGAGAATGAACAAAAATATGAAGCCTCAGGGGAATGCGGGGAATCTCTAGAATGTCCCAGAGACCTGGGATGTGAGAGGCTTCCAGGACTCAATTGAGATGACCTTAACCAAAATGCTCAACAAGGAGGAGGTAGAACCTAAAGGAACCACCTCCAATAGATAGGCAGCCATACCCCTAGTAGAGAAATGGAGTCACTAGCCTACCCTCAAAATTTTTGACGCAAAATTGTTCCTATCTAAAAAATACTGCAGGAACCAAAATTGAGCACAGATTACAGGAAAGGCCATCCAGTGACCAGACTAACTTGGGGTCCATCTCATGGGAGGGCACCAAACCCTGCCATTGTTACTGATGCCATGTTGTACTTGCAGACAGGAGCCTGGCATGGCTGTCCTCTGAGAGGTTCTACCAGTAGCTGACTGAGACAGATGCACATACTTATAGTCAACCATTGGACAGAGGTTGGGAGGCCTCTATGGAAGGGTTAGGGGAAGGATTGAAGGAGCTGAAGAGGAGAAGATCGCAATCCCATAGGAGGACCAACAGTGTCAACTAACTAGGACCTCTTGGAGCTCTCAGGGACTAAGCCACCAACCAAAGAGCATACATGGGCTGGTCTGTGGCACCCTGCATATATAAAGGCAAGGACTGGCTTGTCTGATCTCAGTGAGATACTTGATGACCCAGGGAAGCAGAATGCAGGAGAATGAGGTGGGGGAGAATACTCTCAGAGGCAAATGGGCAAAGGGGAGGGAGGATAGGGTGAAGAATTCTTGGAGAGAGGACCTGACTGGGAAGGGGAACAACATTTGAAATGTAAATAGAACAAAGAAAAAGAAAGAGAGAGAGAGAGAGAGAGAGAGAGAGAGAGAGAGAGAGAGAGAGAGAAGGGGAGGGGAGGGAGGGAGGGAGAGAGAGAAAGATGTGCTAACATACTATAAGACAAAGAATATCAGGTAGTAATTTGTATTTTTCAGGTATTTTTCACTATGATTGGTTTTCATGTTTCATTCTAGTAAGTGGTATTTGATGATACAGTATGCAGTTGCAATAAGAATTCCACTTTACTCATCTTCCAGTGAAATGAATTAATATTTCTTCATATAGAACATATATACACACACTATTATTTTGGTTAATAGGAAGCTATTTGGCAAAGCCCATCTTCAAACATATAGTTTATGAACAGCACAATGTTGAGACTGAAGATAGAGGTGCTTGGTGTTGCTCTCTCTGTTTTTATATTTAAAGCCCTTATTCTTGACTGACATAGTTAAAGAGCACTGGTGAAATCCATTTCCATGGGGTTGTATATTCATTCACTTGTAATCACCAGATTCACTGTTTCAAGCTGAATGTTTTCAGACATCATAGGTGTTAAACTTTTCATTGAGTTTATGGGTGTGTGTGTGTGTGTGTGTGTGTGTGTGTGTGTGTGTGTGTGTTTATTCCATTCAGCCACAGCATTTAAACCTGTAGTTTACTTTTATACAGCACATATGTTCTCATCATTCTGATTTCAGTGTTAATGACAGATCTGAGGGGACTCTTATAGTAACATGTGAACATGTAGTAAAAGTTTATATATGTTCAGGCCGCCATTGCTTCTATCACATATTCATAACTATAGTTATAACTTTAAAAATGACATATGTTACTTTTGTGTGTGACCATCACCTCCCTGTGTTTGTCGTGCGTGTGCATGTGCCTAGTGTCTTCCTAGGACAGTAGAGGGAACTGGTTTCCCTGGAACTGGAATTATTACCAGTCCTTGTGGGGTGTCATGGGTTGCTGAAAATGAAATCTATTTTCTCCAGAAGGGCAGACAGTATCCTAATTCCTAAGACAACTGGAGTGTATCTATGCTAGCTCTCTTCAGTCATTCCTCATGTGTTCTTGTGAGTTGGATATTAACCTCCAGCAATTTTTCCCATAAGCATATTAGAATAACTGCTAATCGTAAGAGCAGAAGCCAAGTGGAAAACAGTTCAGTATATGTTATTCTAATAAAGCCTTAAAATAATGTAAGTCAACAACATTGACTATAGAGCTCGTAGTTGGCTTGTAACAAAACATTCTCACAACTTGCTTGCCACTAATGAAAATACACCTCAACCTTGGATAAAACTTCTATGTTTCTACCTTGACTGTCAAACACAGAAGCAAGACTTAATTTCTCCTGAAGCTGACCACCCAATATTAAGGCCATTTCAAACATTATTGCTGTGAAACTTGGCACTGAGAGCATAAAATCTACTCTCTGTACCCTTCTCATACAGAAGGGATTTCCACTTTCAATGAGTGATTTTCCTCATTATTATGGTGCACCAAGATTGTATGTTTTGTTTTTCCCTCTAGCTTCCTGTGAAACAGTATGTCCCTCAGGAATTTCATATGCAATTATGAATATATAGTGAGTCTAGTCAGTATCTATTGCTGTGAAGAGACATCATGACCATGGCAACTGTTATAAAAAGAAAGCATTTAATCTGGGCTTGTTTACAGTGTCAGAGCTTATGGCAATCCTCATGGCAAGGAGCAAGGCAGATTGTACACAGACATGGTAACTGGAAGTTTTACATCTGGATCTTAAGGCAGCAGGAACAGGGAACTACTTGACCTGGCTTGGACTTTTGAGACGTCAAAACCTACCCTCAGTGACACACTTCCTCCAACAAGACCACACCACCTAGTCCTTTCAAATATTGCCACTCACTGGTGATTATGCATTTAAATATATGACCTTCGGGACCCATTATTATTCAAACTGTCACAAGGCCTATGTGAGGAGTCCAGTTATGTGCCTGAGGTTTATCTAGGAAATAAATTCTTGTTTACAGCTATAAAAGTTTAATGAAAAGAATCATATCTTCTACTCAAACTTCTGTTGGGCTGGTTAACTATCAGATCTTTAGTGACTGTGGATGTACTAGGATGTGCAGGTATATAGCCCAATTACAATTTACCTTAAGCTATTTTCAGTCCTTGTAATACCACTTCCTTGCATAATTTAACTCTGTATCTAACCCAACACCCTTGAGACCAACTGGTAAAGCTTTGTGAAAGACATCAATCTAATGGATCACTGACTTCTGGCAATCAAAAAGCGAAGATTGCTTTTGAATAGAATTTGAGGCCTATACCACAAACTTCACCTTCGCTTTATCCAACCTACCTAGTATTCCCTTCAAAGTATCTAAAAATGCCACAGGTCTTTCCTCTACTTATGCAGTAAAGCCTTCATCAAAACATTATCATAGTGGAACATGGTATTTGAGGTTATCTGACTCTGTTCTTGGGCAATGACCTAGATAGAACCTTTGCCTCCAAAATAAAACATCTCTCATCCATTTCTCAAGTGAGATCTAGGTTATTATATCAACACAGATTTTTTTATTGACACCTTGAACCAGCAGTATAGGGATGCTATATTCTTAGACTTTTCTTTGGTATTTTCACAAATGACCATAATTTTCTCATGGACACTGTTTCCTCTGAGGCATGAATTGATACAGAACTCTCTCCAGCTTTGGTCCGTGCTTTATACTTCATATCTCCAGTGCCTTTTAATATGTTAGCAATACCTTCAGTATTCTAAAGAGTTAAGCAAGACCTGTGTATCTACCATAGAAATAGGAGTCAGAGAGAGAGAGAGAGAGAGAGAGAGAGAGAGAGAGAGAGAGAGAACAGTAGATCACCTGACTATGATTCAGTGTACCAGGTCATTGGGTTTTAATGCCAGAATTCACTGCTAAAGCACTCTCTTATGGCTGATAAGTGTATGCTGTATGCTTTGTACCTGGAGAGTGCTCAAGTCTTTTATTTGATATAATTTTGTATTGTTTTATTTTTATATTTGGTCAAATTAATTCTATAGGTCAAAAGGAAGAGTTTGAGGTTAAAGAAATAAGCATCAAGGTTTCCACATATTGTAATAAGTAGGAAGATTATAATTGAAGCAATGGTACAAAATAATAAGTGCCTGTTTCCACATAAATACAAATTGCTCTGTTTCTAAGAATAATAAAAACACTCACCAGATGAGCATAGTTCTGTGTCATGCACTAAGCCAAAGAATATATTTATCAATAAAATAGAACATGAAAAGACTATTAAAAGTACCTTTTTTAACTGCTTGAGTACAAGGTGGACGTATGCCCTTTGAATTGAAAAATAGTATTTCTCTTGGTTTTCTATACAGTTCAATCTGTTTACTTTCTCAAACATGTACTCTCTCTACAGTAAAGACTTAGCTCTATCATCACAGAAAACCAGTGTGTTGTTTCCAATAGATGTAATTCCTATTAATTATTTAATTCATTATTAATTAATTCTTAATTATGGAATTCATTATTTCTTAAAAATGACCACTGATTTTTCAGCATATGAATTAGACCAGATGAGAGGCATTTCTGAAGTTTTGAGTTCATATAATAGCAATTGGAAGATCTCCTGCATGTTGTGGGACTGGCTTAAGATTGCCCACTGCTATAACTGACAGCAGCCATCTGCTAACACGATGTCTATGCTTTTGTTGTTTAATTATGTCCAACCCTCCTTTCTGCCTCTCTCTTTACCTCCAGTAACATTATGGGTAATTACCCTTTTCTGTTAACCCATGTGTGCCAATATCTGCAACACTCAAGTACCAGCTTGTAGCTTATCGTAGTACTCCATGCACTATACTGCTTACAACAGTTACATGGTCCTGTCCAGTCACTGTAGTTATGAAATCATACCCTCACTTCTGCCTCTGTAGTTCAGTTTCTTATATCTACCTAAGACCTCAGACCAACAGCTGTGTTTTCCTCTATCACGATTGCCCAGTGCAATTAGTTAGCCCCTAAACCTTTGGAACTTCGCTTCTTTCCAATTTCCTCAGCCAGAATTCTGTTCATTTATGTCTTCCATGTCAATATATTCTTAGGATCCATATTTGGGGAAGGAATTGTATTTTCAGCATAACACAAAATGTTTAGTGCAGAAGCTTTGATTGAATTCCTAGTTTCTTCAAAGTACTTTTCTCTGAGATATCCCCTTTTTTTTGCAGTGACTTCAAAGGACATTATCAATACATGCTTCTAGAAAATGTAAAATATGTGATGTCAAGAATATGTATGTTTATATATCCTTGATGTTTGATAAGTAATTACTGGAGATGAAGAAATTAAAGCAAATGGAGTTGTAGGTTATGTCTATGTCCATGGCAACTTTATTTTCTATATGTCTTTATATTTATGCCAAGATACATTTCTCTCCTTTTAAATTTTATTTTATATATTCTACTAATTCACCTTATATCGAGCTCACTGACCCTTCCCAGTCACCCCCTCCCACAATCTTTCTCCCATCCACTCCTCCATTCTCCTCCTCTAAGAAGGTTGGGGCACTCCTGTGTATGTCCCCATTCTGGTACTTCAAGCCTAGTTGCTTTCTCTTCCACTGTGGCTACACACTTACTCTTCACGAGAATCTTTCAAGAATTGAAGGTAAAAGTAAGCTTACTGTTTTAACAAAATCATATATGCTATGAAACATTACTTCTAATTTCTCAATTTTATTAACTTTTCAGGTGACTAATTTAAAGCAACATTACAAAGGATTTTTAATAGAGCCATGTACATATACCTTGAAATGAATGGAACAGAGTGTAATACTGGCTTCTTTATATTAACAATTCTGTGGTAGTTTACTCTATCTGAAGATCTCTTTGGCTTAACAAACATTATCACCTTCCTCTTATCCAGTGAGATAAGTATCATTATCCCAGTTTTATAGCAAAGTGATGGAGGCACAAAAAGATTAAGTGATTTCCTCAAGGTTGCTGTCAGCAGTGACAAGGAAAAGGATAAACATTAGATTTATGATTCTCAGATGTATGCTTTAAATATCCTTGGGCTCTGTGTAGCTGTCACCTTAAACACACAGATGAAAAACAAAGAAAATGGTAAACAGTGACCATATAGATAAAAACTAAATATGTGGATATGTGACATCACATTGATCAAACAGATAAGTGCATTAAAAACAAAACTAGAAACCAGGTCACACTAAAAAGAATGTGGTCCATAGTTTGTAATTAGATAAGGGTCAGAGGCATTGTGTTGCCTTACCTGTCAATCAATTTGTATATAAAGGATGTACGACTAGCCTTGATAAAATTCTAGTGCTATATGTCTGAGAAAATACATTATTTGAAATTTATTAATGTAACTTACAGCAACTTAAATACCTAAACCTACTTTTTCATTAAGCAGAAAAAAAACAGAAAATTTTTTATTGATGTCACAATTTCTTTATTCTATTTCAACAATTTGTCTTGTCATATAATAGAAGTTAAGTAACTTTTATAGGTGACCTGTATATGAAACAAGATTCAAGATTCCTTTGTTGAAAGGAAAAATGAAATGGTTTTTAAATATGATAAGTCAGATATATGAATCATCTTTGTTCAGATTTCTTCCAAGTAATCATAATCTGTATCAATAATAGGCCTTTTTTTTTCAGACAGAATCTCACATAGCCCAGGTTGGCCTCAAATGTCACATACTCAAGCATAACACTGAACATCTGACGTCTACTTCCACCTCCAGTGGACTGGGACTCAAGATGTGATACATAATTCCTGGATCACAAAGGAACCAGAATATAGAACCCAGGAGTTATACATTCTACAAAAGCATTCCACCAATAAGTATATCACCAATCTCCTAACACCTGTTCTTTGAACGAATGACTAATGCTCATAGGAATGGTTTGGTTTGAACCATCGCCTTTGTCTTTTGGAGACAAACTAGTATTAAAGGAAATGAGAATCAAATCCCTGAAGCAACATTACTGTGAAAAAAATCATTCTTCTTTACAAATTGATGGTGTTTATGAGTCTCATGATAGTTACAGAAGATTCCTTCTGTGTTCACAAATTTATTATTATCACATAATATTATTTATTAATATACAAATATGCTCACCTATTTATACTCAATGTAACTATGAAATCATGAAAGTGAGGAATGTCATTTGTGATTTACCTGATGAAAACCCTGGCTGGGTATTTTAGTTTAGTACTTTAAACCCATATCTATCTACAGATAACATAAAATAAATTATATATATATATATATATATATATATATATATATATGTGTGTGTGTGTGTGTGTGTGTGTATGTGTGTGTGTGTGTATGTGTACATATATATATACATGCATACATTCATACATATAAATATGCATATATATTTGCATTATAAAATAGTAATTTTCATATGGATTTTTTAGACGATGTTAGAGTTATTCACTCTCCACCAACCTCTTTTTCCATATTGTCTCACCCCCATTTAAACTTCCTTCTTTATTGGTCCTCTCTTTCTTTTAATATCATGTATATTCCACTCTCTGCACTCCTTCATATCTCCCTTTCTTTCCTGTCCCTGCCAATATTTCCTTTATGGTTTCCTTTATTTTATAGACACTTAAAATTAAACACACAAAATTACCTCACTCAGTACAAAATTGAAAATTCTACCCATTTACTTAAAATTTTCAAGCTCCTTTTCTTTAAAGCTAAACAGAATCAGAATGCCTTAGTGGATTCCTACTGCGTTTTCATCATCCATTCATCTAGCTATGAATATACTAGCTTTTGTAATAGAAATAAACATATATTTTTACAATTGTCACACACACACACTTGCACACACACATACACACACACATACTTAAAATTATAACACCATAAAAAATAATGTAACCATTTGTCTTTAAATTGACCATTTGACCTGGGTCGGTTTTTTTTTTTCACTTCTTTCCCACTTTCAGCCCCAACCAACAGATTCTTTCCTTAATCACTTTGGTCTAGTTTTCATTATTTAGAATTGTGTAGAATGAGACTCATTCAATAGGAACATTTTTTTCTTAATATTCTACTCAATGTGAAGAAGTTCATATTAGCCCTTTGACAGTGCACATGAAAAATAGCTGTAGAATTTGAAGAGATGGATATGTGAGTAAGATGTTAGTTGTACAAGGAAGAACAACTAAGTTTGGTCTTCAGGTCATTCTTAATGCTCAGGATGAAGAGAGAGGTAGATTTCTGCATTCACTAGTTATCTAGAGTGAACACTCAATGAACTTTAGCTCAATAAGAGATTATATATCAAATGAGTCATATGTTGCTTGAAAAATGAAACCCTACATTACCTCTTCATGCCACATGCATGTGTGTGTACTTGTGCACAAATTCTCACACACAAAATAATGCAATGTGTTCATTAGCAAACAATATTCTAATGACTGAACATAATACATTTTAAAAATATCAATGACTTTATGATAAACTTTTGCCTATTTTTAATTTCTGAATATGAAAAGTAAAGCTTCTATGAATATTTCCATATAACCAATTGTGCTTCCATGCACAGTGGTGAGGATAAGACATTCTGTGGTTTGTGTTTATTTGGCTTACCATTCCAGAACATAAATCATCATGGCAGGAAGCCACTACAAGATTTCAGGGCATTAACCTGGAAGAATCCAAGAAGGGATTCTGCTTTCTAGATTTCTCATAGTGGCTTGCTCAGATTGCTTTCTTATAGCAACTGGGACAACCAGCCCAGAAATGACATTAAAACAATGAGCTGTTTCTTCCAATATCAATCAAAATCTAGGAAACACAGCATATTTGTTTGTCCAGTTTGACCACTAGTCAAGTGGTGAATGCATTTTCTCTATTGAGATTCTCTTTTCCTATGACTCTAGACTTTTTTTCAAGTTGACATAAAACTAGCCAGTACACCACCTAATCTGCCAAAATTAAGCAAAGTACCAAGTTATTTTGGCATAATATGAACAAACAATGACTCTACATGAATTTAGAAGTCTGGAATCAGTTAATTTATTTATTCTTCTAGAGAAATATATTAAAATTTCAACAGTTTGCTCCTTTGTACATGAATATCATACACACACACACACACACACACACACAAACACACACACACACACACACACACACACACACACACTTTCTCTTAGGACATAAGGGAAGTCTATCATATAATAAAACCATAGTTTATTTTGATGTAAAAAGACATTTGACTAAAAACTTAAAGTGTGTATATGTAGGAAATGCTTTCCCTGTGATCTAAATCAGAAATGAGTACATATTATCATGTTGCAAAACATTCTCATAAAAAAAGTTTTCAAAACATCTATGCATCAAAAATATTTCTACCAACTTTTCCTTAATGTTTATAAAATGCCATGTTTGTGCTGATTCCTGTCAGAAACTCAGCATTGCTTTTTTAGTTAGACATTATAGGTGTGTATTTTTGTGTTTCAGGAACTGTAAATCTCACAAATGTCAAGTGTTTTATAAACAGTAAAGTGTGTGTGTATGTTCATGTGTGTGTGTGTGTGTACGTACATATGTGAGTGTGCATGTGTATGTGCATGCGTACATGTGTGCATGTGTGTGCATGTGTGTGTATGTCTGAGTGCGCACATGTGTGTGTACATGTGCATGCATGTGTGCGTGTGTGTGTGCATGTGTGTGTGTGTGTGCGTGCATGCGTGCGTGCGTGCGTGTGTGTGTGTGTGTGTGTGTGTGTGTGTGTAGGGTAGAGGAAGACTAAACACATTTTAAATCCAGGCTAGCTTTCCTATGTCTTGATTCTTTCTGCAGGTTTCTATTAGGTTACAATAGCTATTGACCTGCATTTATTTAATGTAAATCCCATAATTTGAATAGAAATATAAACCCATGCACAGCAATTAAAGACTGTGAGGAATCTGCTCATATTGTATGAGGCACACTGATGTAAAATGCTGCAGATCAAAGAAGGCCAGAAATGTTTTTTGTACCATAAAGCTAACACATATATGTTATGCATCGGACACACCATATAAACTTAAGTTGTTACAGACATGAATAATTATATGAAAGCCAATGTTTATTTGTCATACCACATTTAGTCCTGTTTGTTGTTAAATTCTCTATGTGCTTAGCATTGTATGTGTATACATCTGTAAGCAGAGGCATGGCCACCAGAGCAAGAGTGCTGAAGTCAAGGGAAATCTTAGAGTCCATTGTTCTCTTTGACTTTTATGTGGGTTCTGCAACCAACTTTGGTTTATGGGGTGTGCATAGCAAGCAGTGTCCTCCCACTGAGTGATTTGACAACCCTTGGTTTTGGTTTTGATATTCAAACATCTCTCTTTTTACACCTACTCTGACTATGCAAATAGATACATGGGGAGCGCATTCTTCTCCACTCTGTAATTCTCTTCTTTACTTCTCTTAACTGAGGAAATAATACTTCTAAAACTCAACACTTCAAACATGTTTTATAGAAACTAAACTCACCACATTAAAAAATACACATGTTTTTTCTCCACAGAAGATTGGCTACTGGTGTCCAGTCATATGCCAAAATTTCGCCAATTAATCAACTATGTAGGTGGAGTCGATCATGATGGTTTGACTGAGTTTTGGGCTTTGACATTCACAGAGCAATTGCTGTGGTGGATGTGTTCCTCACTTTGGTCTACTCGCTACTCAACCTCTAGGAGAATTTCTTACTTGACCTCCTTTCTTAAACCTCCTCCCGTATTACTTACATTGCACAGTGAAATGTTTTGTTTCTCCAACTCACTGCAAATTTCTTAAACTTAAGAATATATTTTTCATGTACACACTTGTATTTCATATACACACAACTATCTAAAATTGCATGAGTTATTTTCAATGCTGCTATGACAGAAGTAATGTAAGGCAGGAAGGATTTACCTTCGTTCAAGCTCAAAGGTATCTCCAACATAGGGGGAAGTCACAGTGATTGGAACACGAGGCAACTGCTCACATTATAGAAGACAAAGAGGGAAGAGAGGAGTGAAGCTATTGAGTTTGCTCTCTCCTTTATGTTTCACCTGGGACAGCCGATTATGCTGCCAATATCTAGGTTGTATCTCCCTATATCAATTGAATTCTAGTGTATAAAACATCCCACATGTTTACTGAAGGTTTGCAATGGTGATGATTCTAAAGGTTCTGTATACATTTATACATAGGTATGGATTATTTTACCTTTTAAAGAGCAGAAGATTTGTAGAAACTTGGGAAGAAGAAAATAACTCAATAGCAGTACAGAAAGCTCTCTGTGGCCAGTGTACAAACTGCACTGAAACACTAACATGGAGAAGTCGAGAAAGCTTCCTAGAAAAGAAAACCCAAAGCTGAGTGTTAAAGAAGAACCATGCAAGAATTAAGAGGATAGTTTATGGGGCAGTAAATACTGCTGACTTAGTATGGGAAACCTGGAGGTAAAGATTTGTAGAAGGATATAAAACATGCTACCTTCTGAGATGAGTTTTACCAAGGTTGAGTGTAGTGGAGAAAATGGAGTACAGGCATGGAAAGTGTTTTATGCAGGGGAGACCTATATTTCCCCTTTGCCAGGTCATTTCTATTCACTGTTGGGAAAACTATAAATATCATTGTTTCACACTCATATATACCCTAACTGGATAATTAATTATAAATGCTGAGTGGTTTGGGATAATCTTTAGGAGAAAATGGCAAATATTACAGAGCCTTTGAAAAATATTCAGAAAGATGTTGATCAGGTTGAACAGCTCTTTAGAAAGACTAAAATGTCAACTAGATAGAAGGTGACTTTTCAAAGAACCAAGACTGCTACTAAGAAAGTTAGTAATGGGAGACCTTAAAACTTCCAAATGAGAAATTCAGAGGATCTGAAGACAGGAAAGGATAAAGATGATATAGAAAAGGATAATGACAAAAATTTATGTAGGAAGCTGAAGAAACATCTATGGACAGTGATGGAAGCAAAGAAGATGGAGACAGACAGATTTCAGAACAAGTTTGATGCAGAAGAACAACCATAAGTAAGTAAAGGCAGAGAAATGGAAAAATCTTTATCCAATGCCCTCCCCCCAGATAAAGTAAAACCTAGAGTGAGTATGCAAACTATTGTGTCCCTTAGAGTCCAGCAACAGACATACATAACTGCTACAAGGTCTTCATGCCAGTGCTGTGAAGTGTAAACCTAGGTTTTTGAAGAAGGAATCTGGAATAAAGAATCTGGGAAGGACAAGAGGAGAGATACCTGAGATATCGAGTTTGTTGAGTTTATTAAGAATAACATTAATAAGGAGTTTATAGTAAATAAATAGATGGTATAAAATATTCCCTCATGGAAAAAAATTGGGAATGGCATAATACTCATTAAAAATAAATAAAACTTACAAGAACTCACAAGACAGTTATAAGACGCTGATAGGATATCAATTGTCTCTTCACCATTATATAAGCAGTATACAGTTACTGGTAGAAAGATCTTTCAGTGGCACTTACCAAAAGTACTGCAGGAAACCCCATATGTTGCAGTTTCCATGCAGGTTAGAGTTTACCAAGAATGCTTATACCTGACAAACATATATTTCTGTAAGCAACTCCAATAAAGCCATTAGTTTACAGAGACAAATTTGTGAAGAATAATTTCTTTGTGGGCCATATGTGCTCTACTGTGGTGAATAGACATTTGTTTAAATCTCCTAATGACAAGTCATGCACCTAAGCTGAAGTTCAGTTAAGAGGCAGAGAGACTCCTTGGAACTCGTAGCTCTTAATGGGATGTCTCCAACAAATCCATCACCTCAGAACTCAGAGAACTCTCCAGAAGAGATGACAGAAAAATGTGAGAATCAGAGGGGATGGATGACACCAGGAGAACAAGACCCTCTGAATCAACTAAGCAAGGTGAATATGTGCTCAGAGAGAGACTGGAGGAGCAAGCACAGGGACCACATGAGTCTATACCAAATATAATATAGCTTTAAGCTTAGTATTTTTATGAGAATCCTGAATGTAGGAACAAGTGAGTCTCTGATTGGGCCCTTTATATTATGTTGGGTTGCCTTATCTATCTTCAATATGATCGTCTATATTTTATGTTTTATTTTGTTATGTTTGGTTATTATATCTTAGAAGGTTATTCTTTTCTTTTTCCCCCAATCTGCTTTTATACCTTTTTAATTACATGCAAGTATTAAGGTCAATTCTAGGTTGAGTAACTAGCAATACAATAGATGCAAATAGTCAAGGAACAAGCAAGACAATAAACACAAATAGTCAAAGAACAAGCAAGGCAATAATAAAAGTTTTGTGTTCACTGTTTCTAAGAGCTTATCAGGATGATCAAAATAAAAGAGAGTGGATCCAGAGGGAAGGAAAGTGAGAGAGGAACTGGGAGGAGTAAAGAGAAGGGAAGCAGTCACGGGGATATATTGCATAAGAAAAGAATGAATTTTCAATAAATGGGAAAATAACTTGATAAAAGAGACCATCTACAGAATGGAAAAAAGATATGCCCAATGCAGCAAAGTATTGGTATCCTGGGTTTATTTTTAAACTTTCATAAACAAACTAGAAAGAGGCAGATTACCAAACATTAAGATGGATATAGACATAAGTAAGAATTTTGGCTGTAAAGTGAATTGTGAAAACACACTCAACTTCATTAGCAATCATGAAAACGTAAATTAAAACTATCTGAAGCCCTTCCAATATTATAAATGTTGGCAAGCTAAAAAAGGCTCACAGACAAATTTGGTGGCACAAAAGAGCCACTGAATATTTTTATGTATATGTATTTTATGAATATTTTATTTATATTCTTTTGTATCTCTATAAACAAAAAGTATTAACAAACTAATACATCGAATAATTAAAAATAAAAAGAAGAAACTCTGGAATTTTCTGTGAGGAAGGGAACCACATGAGTAAAATCTAGAAGATAAATAATATGTTTTTTTCTCATTTGTGATTCCTCTTTTAATGGCAAAAATATAGTCGTGTATGTACATATACATAGGATAAAAGAAGACTGCACAAGGGAACAAATGGAAATGGTGGGCAATATGGAAAGGGATTTGCTTAAAGCCATTAAACACTTACAGAAAATGTCCTTGTATTGCATGATTGCATGATGCCATCTACAGTGAATATACAGAATTAAAACTTTAAAATCTGCATCTGCTTGCTAAGGTTAAATTTCAACACTCAAAGTTAAACTACTTACTCTTATTCAGAAGAAAATGACTGAAATATCTGTATCAAAAATTTGTGTAGGTAAAGTGAGAGGCCTTCTTCTCCAACTATAACAATGTATTTCCCACATGATGAAGATAAATGAAAGTATGTAACTCAAATGAGATGATCATAAACTAGGTGTTAGTTGATAAATAATTGTGTTCATAAATAAGTGTTGTGATGTAGTTAGAATAGTCTATCTCATTTCTTTGCTGTTTTGCTTTAGAGAGGCCTGCCTAGAAGCTAGAAAGTTGTAGGTGTGGGGGTGTATGATTTATCCTCTTTAACAAAACCAAAGAGTGCTCATACAAGTGCCAGGATTGGTTAGCATGAGGTACTCATATAAGGGAATTATGGTTCTGTTGTTATGCTATGGAAGCTCTCAATGACTCTCACACTGTCCAAAATAACTGTGGTTTAGTCCTCTCTTTCTCTCTCTCTCTCTCTCTCTCTCTCTCTCTCTCTCTCTCTCTCTCTCTCTCCCTCTCTCTCTCCCTCTCCCTCTCTCTCTCCCCCCTGAAATGATGTATTCTGCTAAATTTGAATAACACTTTGCAGTCAACAGCATGGTGAGTTGAAAAAAGGATGGCACACTAAGGTTCAAGACCTATTTAAATCCAATTTGGAATACAGAGTAGCAAAGAAAGTTGTATCAAATAGAGCACATTAAAGTAGGACAGTTTCTTATTTGTATACACACTAAAATGTGTTATACATTTTATTTCATATCCAAGTGAGTCTTAACAAAGGACTATTTATTCTCTTAGTAAAATAAACTTCACCAAAATAAAATAAAACACGATTGACCTCCACACCACGTATCATGACAATATAGAGTTCAGCTCTTTCAGTCATAACCATTTGCAGCCAAAGCTTTAACCAGGAAATATTTCTATAATAAAATCGATATGTGATGGAAACATAAGAAAAATAAATATGAATATAACCAGTAAGAATGTTAGTTACACAACTAGTGTTCATCAAACAGTATATAAAGTTAGTATGTAATTTTTAATTTTTATAGGTAACCTAGTTAATATGTCATTAAGGTCTCATGTTCTTTCCATAGAAATTAACTTCACACAGCATCTGTTCAGGCTGAATCTCCTTCATTTCTCTGTCCCTCATAACTTACATAAGGTTCTGAGAAAGCAATGGAAGTTGTTTTACCTCTTCCCTGTGACACACACACACACACACACACACACACACACACGCACTCACATGTATACCACAAACTCACTTAAACAGTGATATTAATGATTTTAGAAATCACTGCCAATGGTTTGCAGCCCCTTGGTTGTTAAGGTCCCTGAGGAGCCATACAAACCCGTTTTATCAGCTGGAGGCTGAGGAAGTATTTGATGAAGTAATAACATAGCAGCTCTGGATAGTGCTTCATTTCCCTTTATCTCTCCTGCAGAGAATATAATCTTATTCAAATTATAATGCTCTTTCTTATCAATTCGCTTTGCTATTTATTTACCTGCATGTGGACACACACGCATGCATACGATCTGTGGCTTCCACCTACCTGGAATGGCATTTTTCACTATCAGAATCATGAGTGATCACAAATTATGAACTAGTTACTCATATAATTTGCTTAGCGTAGGAAACACATTTTTCATTCATTTCATGTACTTGATGAAAGGAGTAAAATCCAATCATAAGGAATGAAACACAGTATATGTTGAGTAATGTTGAAGAGAAAAAAGTTTTAATTAGGAAGTAGTTATGAGTTGTCACACAGTGTCATTTTGCCTTTCTCTTAAGCATAATTCTAAGTTGAATTGTGATGAAGTTAATTTACTTTAAACACACGTGTGTTAAACATGAGTTGTGCTTCAGACCAAGCACCACAAATCTAAACATGCATTTTCATCCTTCCTAAGTTACAATTTTCTATAACATTATTAGTTGTAGCTGTATAATGTGGACCATTGGGCTTTCAGCTCCTTTCCCAATGTTATCCACTTAACCAACCTGTGAACAACTAAGGAAGCACAATTAGGCAGTTTTCACATAGCAGTGTAACTTAGAGAAGTGTTTTGAAATGCAAATATAATCAAATGTAAAGGCTTTAGCTCTTGGGACATGCATCTCTCCTCTCTGCCAAGTCTGCTTCTGACCTTGAATATCATTCTGCCTTTCTCCTTTGTATTAAGATGCAGTAAAAACTAAACCAAAAAGAAAAACAAGTGTTACAATAAAGCAAGTTCACATTGGTCTTTGAGATAATTTCATTTTCCCCATTGGGTAATTCATGTATGAATTATTTCTGAGTATTTGATATCTATACTGTTACAGTTACTAGGGACAGAATTGTGAAAGTATACAGCAGGAGTCAAACTTCATTAAGTTACCCAGGAAGTCATGAAAGGGTAAGTTCTAGGGAAGGAGAAAGGTAAATTGATACATGGTCAAAACAGATGACTAAGGGTACAGGTGAGTATTCTGAAGTATACTGAGGAGGCCTCCTGGCCTGAAATTATGCTAGGAGGCATAGAAGTAACTTTCTAACAGATGATGAAGAAGGAGGAGGAGGTGGAAGAGGAGGAGGGGGAAGAGGAGGAGGAACAGTCTTAGTAATGTCTTCCAATGTTCTTTTCTTTTCATGTTCTCAATCTGTCAAAACAAGTGATCCAACTTGTCAGCTGAAGAACAGAGCAACTATGGTCATCTGTCTTATCTATAAAAGAGAATGCACTTCAGGAAGCTGTCTTTAAAAACTACATTGATTTTTCTCATTCCATGCTAGAGTTTAAGTCCTTTAACTAAAAATACCATGGCTCCCCACACTAAGTTCACTGAGTATTCTTTCAAATAAATGAACATCCTGAAAATTAAGATATTAAGTTATACTAGTCAGTGGAACACATGAAGGACTATTCATATGCAATTTAGCGACCAGTGATGTAAGTTCATGAAATTCACTTATTTATATACAGCCACATCGACTTTCTCCTGAGTGTTCATATATGTTCAATTGTTCTGCTCTCTTCCTGTTTCTTTTTTTTTTTTGGTTTTTCGAGACAGGGTTTCTCTGTGTAGCCCTGGCTGTCCTGGCACTCACTCTGTAGACCAGGCTGGCCTCGAACTCAGAAATCCGCCTGCCTCTGCCTCCCAAGTGCTGGGATTAAAGGCGTGCGCCACCACCGCCCGGCTCTCTTCCTGTTTCTAATCAACAAATGAGTAAACATTCTCTCACACACTTTCTCTCTATATTCGTATTCTCACATAAACTTTTCTTTATAATTGTTAATATAACATATTCTCATATGGTGGATATCTTACCATTTGTATCTTAATCCTGTGAGCAACCCAGATACTTTTATGTTTTACCTCCTTCTTAAATTGAGCCTTCTGAGAGAAGATGTCCTGGTATCATAACAGTGGGGGCATTTTCAACTTCTTAAGCATTTTCAAGGCATGTGAAAAACACTTTGAAATCAATGTGTCAAGGTATCTCACAAGTTAGCTATAAGAAAAATGGCAATGGAAGAAATTTTGCTAAGAAAAATTGAATTTGTTTTGTGCAATAATTCTATTTCTTGATTATTTTTATTCTTCTTTTACATATTACATCCTTACAGTGATTTCTTTCTCTCCACTTTTCCCTGTCACCCCCAACGTTTTTTCTACCTCAGATCCACTTCTCCTTCATTTTCCTTTTTAAAATGTACAGGCTTCACAGGAATGTCAACTGAACACTGGAGAACAAATTATAAGATTAGCTATAAACCCTCATATTGAGATCTTAGAAGGCAACCCAGTAGGAAGGAAAAGGGTCCCAAGAACAGACAAAGTCAGAGACATCCCCTAATTCCCACTTTTAAGAATTCCAGAAGTACATCTAGCTATAGAACCATCAAGTGTATGCAAAGGACCTAGCCCAGACCCATACATGGTCCATGATTATAGCGTCTGTCTCTGTGATTCTCTAAGAGCCCTGCTTAATTGATCCTGTGGGCCATTTACCCATGGTATCCTCCACCCCTCTGCCTCCTAAATCTTTCCTCCCCGTCTTCTGTGGACTGCTGCTGACTCCACATAGTGTTTGGCTGTGGTCTCTGCATATGCTGCCATCAGTTGTTGAATGAAGCCTCTCTGATGACAATTGGGATAGGCACTGATGCATGAGTGGCATAATATCATTAGTAGTCATTTCATTGTGTTTTTATTTACAGTCACTTTTGGCTCCATCCTGAGTGTCTTGTCTTTCCAGCATCTGGCTCCTGGCCATTCAGGCATGTCTCTTTTTCATGCCATTCACATCAAATTGGATAAGTCATTGGTAGGCCACTCCCATAAGTTATTCACTACCATAACCCGAGCGCATCTTTCAGGCAGGGCATGTTGCAGATCACAGGTTATATGTCTAGGTTTGTGCCCCAGTCTACTTCTCAGATTCCTGCTGTTTGAAGATGGCAAGCTCAGGCTCCATATCTCCATTACTAGGAATCTTCACTAGAATCACCATGGAAGACTCCAGAAACTTTCCACTGCACTAGGTTTACACATCACCTCTTAACTGTCCCTCCTCAGTTTCAGTTGTCCCTCCTAGTATTTTGTCCCTCCACTCCCCTCTGTTTGATTTCTCCTTTCCCCATATCTAACAACCAAGTACAGAATGAGAGAATTTCAGGTATAAAAGATTCTATAGAGGAAACTGAAACATCAGTAAAAAAAAAAAAAATGTAAAATCTAAAAATATTCCTGACAAAACAACCAGGAAATCTTGGATACCATAAAAAAGATCTAACAAGAATAACAGGAATAGAAGAAGGTGAAGTGTCCCAGCACCAAGGCCCAGAAAATATTTTCAACAAAAATCATAGAAGAAAACTTTCCTAACCAAAAGAAACATGAGCCTATAAACATACAAGAAGCTTATAGAACACCAATTAGACTGCTCCAGAAAAGAATATCCTACCACCATATAATAATCATATCAATCTACAGAACAAAGAAAGACTATTAAAAGCAGCAAGGGAAAAAGTCTAGGTGTCATACAAAGGCAGCCTTATCAGAATTACACCCAACTTCTCAATGGAGACAATAAAAGCTAGAAGAGCCTGAAATATCTTGTAACCTTTAAAAAAAAAAAAAACCCACAGATTCCAGACTGCTATATCCAGTAAAACTTTCAGTCACCATAGATATAGAAAACAGATAATAAGATAAATCCAAATTCAAACAATATCTATCAATAAATCCATCCCTAGGAAAACAGTAGAAGGAAAACTCCTACCCAAAAAAGAATAATTACAACCATGAAAACACAGGAAATAAGTAATTCCATATCAGCAAAAACAAAGAAAGCACACATACAATCTCTCTCTCTCCCTATCTCTCTCTTTCTCTCTCTCTCTCTCTCTCTCTCTCTCTCTCTCTCTCTCTCTCTCTCACACACACACACACACACACACACACACACACTCACACACACACTAAAAACATCAACATCAAGATAACAGGGATTAACAGTCACTGGTCATTAATATCTCAAAACATCAGTGGTCTCTGTTCCCCAATAAAAAGACACAGGCTAACAGAATGGATGTAAAAAATGGGATTTATTGTTCTACTGCATACAAAAAACATACTTCAACAATAAAAACAGATATTGCCTCAGATTAAAGGACTAGAAAAAAGTTTTTCCAAGCAAACAGACCCAAGAACCAAGCTGAAGTACCCATTATAATATCTAATGCAATATAATATTGACCGAAATTAATAAAAAGAGATAGGGAAGGACACTTCATAATCAACAAAGAAAAAAAAACTACCAATAAAATATTTCAACTTTAAATATCTATGCCCCAATACAAGATCACCCAAACTTGTAAAAGAAGCATTATTAAAGTTTAAATCGCATGTTAAACCTCACATAATAATAGTGGGAGACTTCAATCCCCACTCTCACCAATTGACAGGTCATCCAGATAAAAAGTATACAGAGAAATAATAAAATTAACAGATATTATAAATCAAATGAACCTTAACAGGCATCTATAGAATATTTCACCCAAACACAAAAGAATGTATCTTCTTCTCAGCAACTCATGGATTCTTATCCAAAACTGACCATATAGTCAGTCACGAAACAAGCTCAATAGATACAAAAAAACTGATGTAACATCTTGTATCTTATCAGACTACCATGGATTAAAGGTGGACATCAACAACAGAACATCAGAAAGTGCGCACTCATGGATGAACAACGATCTCTGGGTCACAGAAGAAATAAAGAAATTAATGACTTTCTGAATTCAATGAAAATGAAGGTACACATACCCAAAGTTATGTGACACAACAAAAGTAGTGTTAAGAGGAAAGTTCATATCACTAAGTGCCTCAATAAAGAATGGACTGGGTATTACGACTATCTTGTACCTCACTGGTACAAATAGGAATAATTATGCTCTACTTGTATTCTGAGAGAAAAGCTTTATTTTGAAAGGAAGGGTAATATGTAGGAGGAGCTAAGGGGAAAGGAGAACCAAGAGGAAAAGATGGAGTAAGGAGAGGAGAAGATGAAGTAGATGAGAAGCTCCGTAATGAGAGAGAAAAAGAGAGAGAAAGAGAGAGGGGGCATGGAGGCAGAAGTTCACGTGTCTCCACTAGTCAAAGATAGCTTACATAGCTAGGTTGGGTATTAGGTTACACTTCTGATTGAGCATTACCATACTTATAAAGCCCTTGATTAACATTTTAAAAAATTGTATAAAAGCCAAAAAGAAAAGGGGGAGGCATGGGATAGGGGTTTTCTGGGGAGGGAAAATGGGGAAAGGGATTGGCATCTGAAATGTAAATAAAATATCCAATAAAAAAAGAATAAAACCATACCAATAAAATTTTTTTTAAAAAAAGAAAGAAAGAAAGAAATTAGAAAGTTCTAATACCAGCAATTTTAAAGTACACCTGGAAAACTCTAGGAAAAAAATAACAGAAGAAATAAACACACTAAAGAAAAGTAGAAGGCAAGAAATAATATAAAACTGAATTTAGTTTCAGTTTAAATTAAATTTAAGTTTAATTTAAACTGAAATTAATCAGTTAGAAATAAAAGAAAATAATAGAAAAAAAATCAATGAAACAAAGAGCTGGCTTTTTTGAGAAAAATCAACAAGATAGACAATCCTTAGGTAAACTAACCAAAAGACAAAAGACCATAACCAAATACAGAAAATCAGAACTGAAAAGGGAAACATAACAATAGACACTGATGGAATTCAAGAATTATTAGATCTTACTTAAAAAGCATGGACTGAACAAAATTGGAAAATCTTAATGAAAAAGATAATTTTCTAGACAGATACCATTTACCAAAGTTAAATAAAAGTCAGGTAAACTATTTAAACAACCCCATTACCCTTGAAAAATGAAACAGTCATTAAAAGTCACCCAACCCAAAAAAGTACAGGGTCAGATAGCTACATATAATATAAAATATATTGGTGTAATTCTAAATTGATATAAGGAAAAATCTGTATGACAATAACTTCAAATCCCTGAAGAAATTGAAGACGTCAGAAGATGGAAAGACTTTCCATCCTCAATGATTGGTAGGATTAACAATGAAAAGGCCATCTTACCAAAAGTAATCTACAGATTCAATGCAATTACCATCAAAATTCCAACACAATTCTTCACAAACACAAAAAGAGCAATTCTCAGCTTCATATGGAAAAACAGAAGGCCCATGATAACTAAAACAATTCAGAACAATAAAAGAACTTCAGGAGGAATCACCATCCCTGACCTCAAGCTTTACTACAGAGCAATGGTGATAAAACCTACATGATATTAGTACAGCAACAGACGTTTGGATCAAATAGAATCAAATTGAAAACCCAGAAATAAATCTACACACCAATGGGCACTTGATTTTTGATAAAGAACACAAAACCGTAAAATGGAAAAAAGAAAGCATCTTCAACAGATAGTGCTGATCTAACTGGATATCTAAATGCTGTAGAATGCAATTAGATCCATGTTCAAGACCCTGCACAAAACTGAAGTCCATGTGGATCAAGGACCTCAACATAAAACCAGATCTCTAAATCTTATAGATGAGAAAGTGGGTAATAGTCTTGAACTCATTGGTACAGGAGACAATTTTCTGAGCAGAATACCCATGGTGCAGGCCTTAAGATCGAGAACTGATAAATGGGACCTCATGAAACTGAAAAGCTTCTGTAAGGCAAACAACACTATAATAGGACAAAATGGCAGCCTACAAATTGGGAAAGGATGTTCACCAACCCTACATCTGACAAAGGGCTAATATTCAAAATCTATAAAGAACTCAGTTTATAAAATTAGATACCAACAACTCATATAATCCAATTTAAAAATGGGGTACATACATAGCAGAGGACTGTCTCATCTGGCCTCAGTGAGAGATATGCTTAATCCTCTAGAGACTTGAGCTCCAGGGCAGAGGGAGGTCTGGAAGGGGAGGGAGAATCCTCTAGGAGGCAAGGAGGAGGAGGAATGGAAAAAAAGAATGCAAAAAATGGGGTACAGAGCTAAACAGAGAATTCTCAACAGAGGAATCTTAAACAGCCGAGAAGCACTTAAAGAAATGTTCAAAGTCCTTAGTCATTGGGGAAATGCAAATCAAAACAACTCTGAGGTTCCATCTTACACCCATCAAAATGGCTAAGATCAAAAACTCAAAAAATAGTACCTGCTGGCAAGGATGTGGAGCAAGAATATTTCATTGCTGGTGGAAGTGCAACCCTGTATAATCACTTTGGAAATCAATTTGGCAGTTTCTCAGAAAACTGGGAGTAGTTCTAGCTCAAAACCCAGCATATACCCTGTTATATGGCCACTTCTGGCTATATACCCAAAAAATATTACACCATCCCACAAAGACACTTGCTCAATTATGTTCATAGCAGCTTTATTCATAATAGTCCAAACCTGAAAACAACCTAGATGTCCCTCAACTAAAGAATGGATAGAGAAAATGTGATACATCTACACAATGGAATACTATTTAGCTATTAAAAACAAAGATATCATGAAATTTGCACTCAGATGGATGGAATTTAAGATTATCATTCTGAGTGAGGTAACCCATCCCCCAAAATACATGCATGGTATGTACTTACCTATAAGTGGATATTAGCCATAAAGTATAGGATACCTATGCTACAGTCCACAGACCTAAAGAAGCTAAACAAGAAGAAAGTCCCAAGTGAGAAGGCTCAGATCTCATGTATAAGAGGGAATAACATAGTTATTAGAAGGCAGATGAGAGGGAGGAAACCGGGTGGGAGGGGAATGAGAGTGGTTCAGGATCAGGTATGGGAAGGAACAGAAGATATGTCCAGATGGCCATGAGAATGAATGGAAATCTGCTACTAGCAGGGGTGGAGAGATGGGGAGCATCTCCAGAATGTGACAGAGAGCTAGGATTAGGACAGTGCCTAAGAATCAATGGAGGTGGCCTGTGACTCATAGCATTGAGGCTATAGAACCTGAAGAGGCTATCTGCTGTAGTCAGGCACAAACCCCAGTGGAGCAATAAGGACACCAACCACCCACAAAATTTTCAACCCAAAATTTATTCTGTCTACAAGAAATGCAGGGACAGAGATGGAGCATAGACTGAGGGAATAGCCAGCCAGTAACTGGCCCAACTTGAGACCTATCCCATCCATGGGCAAGCACCAATCTTCAACACTATTATAATACTCTCTTATGCTTACAGACAGGAGTCTAGAATAGCTGTCCTCTGAGGAGGTCCACTCACAGCTGACTCAGACATATACAGACACCCATAGCCAAATAGTAAATGGAACTTGGAAACACTTATGGAAGAATAGGAGGAAGGATTGCGGGCCCCAAAGTGTATACAAACTACAAGAACACCAACAGAGTCAACTAGCCTGAGCTAGTTGGAGCTCTCATAGACTGAACCACCAACAAAAGAGCTTGCATTGGCTGTACCTAGGCCTCCCCTTCCCCGCACTTATGTAGCTTGGTCTTCATGTGAGTCTCAAACAACTGGTATGGGGCTATCTCAAAAGCTGTTGCCTGTTTATGGGATATGTTCTAGCTGGGCTGTCTTGTCTGGCCTCAATGGGAGAGGATGTGCCTAGCCCTGCAGAGATGTGATGCACTTGAGGTGGGGGATGGGGTGAGTATACACAGGAGGGACACCCTGTCTGAGAAGAAGGAAATGGGGGAAGGTTATGGAAGGAGATGACCAGAAGGGGGCAGTGAGTAGGATGTAAAGTGAACAATAAAAGAAATGAGAATACTTAATACTCTTGCAGAGGATTCAGGTTCAGTGCTCGGTACCTATATGGTACCTGACAATGTGTCCATACATGCAGGCAAAGCACTCATACATGAAACAAAAAAATATAGTACATTAAAAGTACACTTAAGAATTTTATGTCTTGGAGTTTACTTGGATTCTGACTAGTAATGAAGTCAAATAATACTGTGCTGTTCACCATTTGATGTAAAATAAGTAACCAATGTAGTTTTGATGAGAAGGAGAAAAATATCAGTAGAGACAACTTTCCAGGTGGGATTTGGAAATGAGCTGTCCTAGAAATAAGATCATCTATACTTTAAACATAGGTCATATAAACTGGTATGAGCCATGGGAAAAGCGATATTGAGCTATAACAGAGAATTTCACTGCTGCTTACAGAATTTTTTTTATAATGGTCTTGACCATTTATAGACATGCCTTTCTTTTAATTTTGCTTAAAGTTAATGACTGAATAGTATAACTGTAAAAGATGCCTAAAACTTTTTTTAAATTTGAAGCAACTCTATTGTACTATAGGTGTATTTCTAGGTAATTGAAATGTTTTGCTTTGTAGAGCAGAGGCACTTTAAAGAAAATATGCCAACCTATCAAGTTGCAGTTTTTCCTCAAATCTAGGCATTAACAGCAACAAAAAAATACCTTTGAAATCCTATCCATTCATGGTCAGTCTACAAAGTAGTAGAAAGTTGTCAATACTAAATATTCTAAATTTGCTTATTTATGTATCTTGGATATGTGGCACAAACCAGAAAGACAGGTATGAAAGAATTTTCTAGAACATTTCCAGTGTTAGAAGCGATGGGGGTGATACCAGATAAATGAAAGATCAAATGACAAATAAATAAAAGATCAATAACCGGAAGGCAGCTGAGAACCTTGTTAGTCACACTTCCTACCTGGCCCCAAGGAAGCCTGTGGGCTTCTACAAACCAGCCCTGAGAACAAACATCGGCGGGGACTTTTCCCCTTAAACTAGCAGGTATGAGCTTGAAAATAAATACTTAAAGATGAATAGGACTGCCACAGAATAGAAGAGTGTGAGAAAGATGGTAGAGGAAAGAAAGATGGATCTCTAAACCTCTATCAAGTAGTTAATGCAGCTACAGCATTTGATGAGCCTTCAAGGCAAGTAACATATAATATTCTTATATAGGCATTTGAGATATTTGCTGAGGCATAGCATAGGCAATTAAAAAGTGCATAAATCAATACTGTGCATAGAAAAGAATCATGATAAATTATAGCCTTAAAGCCTCAAAACACAAATAAAAAATAGAGTACTATCAATATCAGGAAAATCCTCAGAGTTCCTGTAAAATATTTACAGCCTCTTTCCTCCATTCCAAAAGAAATGTGGTGTTTGTTTGTCCCACATTAGAATTTGGCATAAATAAAATCAGTTCTGTTATACTTGATTTTTACCAATATTTTAAAATCCATACATATAATGCCATCATGACTTATTTTGATATATTTTAAGGAATTAGATGTCTTTATTAAAAATATATAAAAATTATTCATAAGTTTCCAACAATACTAAGCATGTCTTTATCTGAGTAATTTACTGGTCCTTTATTTTAAAATTTCAAATAACATATAAGAATTCAGTGCATATTGTTTACTTATTATATTATAAAATGTCACAGAATAGGAAAAAATAATTACATCTAGATTACTTTTAAAAAGAAAAAGAAATTATTGATAATGAGTCACTAAAATTTAAGCTTCAAGTTAAGTATTTGACTTGAGAGAAAGTTTAGCTGTTAAAAGTATTTCTATGCACTCACTGATAATTGGATATTAGCCCAAATATACCCAATATACAACTCACAAACCACATGAAGCTCATGAATAAGGGAGCCCAAAGTGTGGGTGCTTTGGTCCTTCTTAGAAGTTGTAACAAAATACTCATGGGAGCAAATATAGAGACAAAGTGCAGGACAGAAACTGAAGGAGGGCCGTCCAGAGACTGCTCCACCTGGGTATCCATCCCATATGCAGTCACCAAAGGCAGCCGCTGATGTGGATGCCAGGAAGTGCTTGGTGAAGGGAGCCTGATATAGCTGTCTCCTTAGAGGTCTGCCAGAGCCTAACATATGCAGAGGCAGATGCTCACAGCTAACTATTGAACTCATCATTGGGTTACCAATGGAGGAGTTAAAGAGAAAACTAAAGGAGCAGAAAGGGTTTGGAGCCCCATGGGAAGAGCAACAATACCAACCAACCAGAGCTCCCAGGGTCTAACCCACCAGCCTGGGAGCACATAGGGAGAGACTCATGGCTCCCCCTGTATATATAGGGGAGGGTGGCCTTGTCAAGCATAGGTGGGAGAGGAGGTTCTTGGTCCTGTGAAGGCTGGATGCCCCAGCGTGGGGGAATTAGAGGGAGGGGAAGTGGGAGTGAGTGGGTGGGTGGAGTCACATCCTCGTAGAAGCAGGTGGAGGGAGGATGGGATAGGGAGTTTCTGGGTGGGGGGGAATGGGGAAAGGGGAAAACAGCTAAAATGTAAATAAAATATCCAAAAAAAGAGAAAAAAATATCAATAAGAATTAAAAAAAAATCTTACTTAATCCTGAGGACAAGTGTTAACTGCTCACACATACCATTTCTCATGCCTGTGACTACACCTCACGCGTAGTCTTCATGCATACATGCATGCATATGCTCACACAAAGGAACATGTAACTAAAAGTATTTTCATAATTAAATGCAAGATCAGACTGTGCTCACTCTGATGTAGCAGCACCAACCACAGAACCTCAGTTTAATTTTTATGTCCATCACAGGAGGAGAGTGGGAGGTTCAGTTGGCAATTCTAAGGAGGAGGACTCTTTATTCAAGCCCTCCCTGGTTCCTGTCATCCAGGAAAAGAAGCAGTAGCTAATGTTTTTATATACCCTGCCAACATTGGCACATGAGCCAGAGGAAGACCTCGGCCATTCCAAGCCTGGCCTAGGGAAGATCCATTCCTGTGGCTCTTGTCAATAAATAGCACGTTCATTCACTCACGACCATCATCATTTGTGTGAAGGAGAGCAGGGAGGTCAGAAGAGGGCATTTGATGCCACGGGACTAAAGTAATATGTGGTCATGAGCTGTCATATACATATTAGGAACTGAATTCAGATTCTCTGCAAGAGTAGAGAACACACTTTTAACAACTAAACCATGTCTCCATCCTGTAAAAATAACTATTATTCTCCTGCTGCAATTATCATCTCTAAGGCCTTCTCAGTCTGCTCACCTAGGACTAGTCTTGTAAACTTCTAACCTCCACACAATCTTACCTAGGTCTAGGATGTTTTTAGCCTCAGAGACTTACTTCTGAATAACCTCATCCTTTCAAGTTCTTTCTGAGCTCTAACTGGCTGGTTCCATTCAGCTGTTATGGCCCAAACTCCCCTCTATGCTGATTGATTCAACCTGACTTCTCTCTCAGGCTCTGACTGAATTGCTTTGCTTGGCTTCATACTAACTTTGGCTATACTTCATAATCTTCTGGCTTCTTCTCATTCTCTGGCTAGATCTCTCTCTTCACCCATGTATCGCTTGTTCTCTCTGCAACCTGTATCTCTTTAACTGTCCAGGTAAAACCGCCTCCTCTCCCTCATTTTCTTTCTCATGAGAGTTGGATATATCCTATTCTGTTAGATCTTTCTCTGATTTATAATGTTGGCACTAAATTAGCCATCACTTTCAAACATGAATGCTTCCTTCTACTAGCTAACTTTTCTTCATTTGGGGGGATTAAAGGTGTGTACTATGGGTGTGTCTGTATTCCAGTCAGAGGAATTAAAGGTGTGTGCTAAGGGCTGAGCCAGACCACTATTAGAAACAGGTTTTCTTAGTAAATAACACAGTCTCAGGGTTCACAGTATAATAAAATATCCTGCTCCTACAACAGCATCCCCTGAACTCATGTTTGGTTTGTTTGTTTGTTTGTTTGTTTTGATTTCTGTGAAGATAAAAGTTTTAAGTCTTGTAGCCTTAATAGAATGATAAGTGTTTGATACTTGCTTTGTTGAGTGATAAAGCCAGGCTCCGGAGGGAACAGTACTTTTACTTTTGAGTGGATTCAGATTTACTCTTTCAAGCCTTTTTAAATCTTTATTCTTGTTCTCAGATACAATGTACAATATTGCTTATCTGCTGATCTACCATCTCACTAATCTCCTGTCTCTATCATATGTTAGTTATTAGATACTCCATTCTGACATGCAATTTCTATAACAAATTTAAGAAACTATTCAAGATTTTTGTGTTAACTGTTGTGTAAGTTCTAATATCTGCTAAGTTTATTGTACAACAAGGTGAAATTGTTGGAAGTGTTTCATGCCAAAAAGAATTTTTGACAAAAAGAATTCAGTACCAGCAACATTATTAAAATCTCAGAAATAGAAAGCGGTATCTCTTCTTGAATAATACTAATATCCCTTAACCCATCCTAATTAATCTACTTCAAACAAGAACCTAGAGAAGCTCTCACTGCTTCCCAGATGCTGATCTCCTACACTGTACCCTAGAATCTGGAGAAACTCCATCCTTAAGATCATTTTTCTCCAATGTCATTGGCTCTCTGTCTGTTCCTCACCAAACTAAAGACACTCTGCACTTTGGATGTCTCTGAATTTAAATTTGTTATTTTCAACTGAAAAAAGATAATCCAAATTACACTCAGAAATCTTGACACTAGGTAGGCCCTAGAGTGAACTCTGTGATCTTTTATCTCTGCAATACATAAGAGAGTCCACACAGAAGAAGACAAGATATTACAACCCTCTTGATGGGCCAGGAGTGTCTAGCAGCTTTTAGTTGTAGCTTTACGATTATCACGGTGTGATTTTTGGCACGAACACTCACCAATAAAACTCAAAATGTTTAAAACATCCATGTTACATTTAAGCATCCTATTATTATATAGGGATAAATGGAGAAAGAGATAATTGATATTTCTTCTACAGAACCCATAAGGTGACTGGTCCCTAGGTATGCTAAAGGCATTAGAAAAAGCACTGTTTAGGAAAAGTGAGACTTACACTGTTCCTGTATTTACTTCTTTTTCACATGAGTTTGGTAGGTACATAACTATGTCCCACTAATGAGGTAAATCTCTGATTTCCATGGCGTTTTTCTCAATAGAGTTTGACAAGCAGCCTTACAGATGTCTAGAAAGACATTACGAGAGCAAGAATATATTTTTTTAACCATTATGTCTAATTAAACTTTTCTCTTAATCTACTTAGTTAAGAAACAGATGTGTTAAAATGCTACATGCTAGGCCTGGAGATTTGGCCCCATGTGTAAAACGCTTGACAGTTTTTCAGATGACATAGGTTCAGCATCAAAGCCAGGCATCTCATAACAACTTTAACTGCAAGTTCAGGGGAAACGATACCTTCTTCTGGCCTCTAGAGGCAACTACTCTGATGTGCACAGATACACAGTGTAATAAAGTAAACATTTAAAAAAATTCTACATGAAATTAAAAAAAAAACTTGTCTCTAAAATACTGTAATAGGAATGTTATTAAATTTCTGTAAGAGGATGCTATAGTTTAATGCGTAAAGATAATGCATCTGTATAGTTTTCATCTTTATTTGAACATGCAGGTAGGTAATTTGAAAATCAGGCTGATTTTGGACTTGAAAGGAAGTATATTAGAATCAACATCTTTTTACAGTTTTGAATAATACAAATAATATCAGTTATACTCTATTATTAACAGGGGTACCATTTTATGTAATATATCAAGGTTAGCTTTATGTTAACTCTCAAAGGGGAAACCTAAATGCCTTATATGACATATTAAAGTCAAATATATATTAATGAAGAACAGAAATAAAAACCTGAACTTGAATTTAAATTTCAACACTTTATAAATACATCTGAGCAAGTCAAAACACTTATTCATCTTTGTGGAACATAAAGGACTTTTTAAAAAATTCTTCTCTCATATAATACATGCTGATCTCAGTTTCCCTTCCTTTTTCTTCCCAGTTTCTCACCACCACCTATCTCCCCTAGATACACTTTTCTTCTATATCCCTTCAGAAAAGTTCAGGCCTCCCAGATATATCAAACTTGCATGACATATCAAGATGCAATAAAACTAGGCACAAACCTTCTTCTCAAGGCTAAGTGAAGCAACCGGGCAGAAAAAAAGATCATCCCAAGAGTAGGGAAACAAGTTAGAGATATCCCCATTCCCACTACTAAGAGTATCACAGAAACCCCGAGCTAAACAATCATAATATATATGAATAGTACCTAGGTCAAACCTGTGCAGGCTCCCTGATTGTTGATTCAATGTCTACGAGCCCTGCTTAGTCAATTCTGTGGATTGTGATCTCCTGGTGTCCTCAACCCCTCTGGCTCCTCCAATCCTTCCCTCTCCTCTGTGGGGTTTTCAAGCTTTTAAGGTTTGGCTGTGGAGCTCTGCATCTGTTCCCATCAGTTGCTGGATGAAGCCTCTTTGTTGACAATTGTGCTAAGAGCAAATCAATGAGTGTAGACAGATATCATTAGGAGTCATTTCATTGACGTTTATTTACTTATTCATTCATTCATTTTGGCCAGACATGTTTGGTTCTATCTTGGGTCTCTTGCATATCCAGCTTCTCCTGGAGAGATGCTTCAGCCATGAAAGGCTAGGCTCATAACCCAAAAGAGAAGAAAAAAGACCACATAAGGTGACAGCTATAGTTAATGATTCGTGATTGCTGATAATATAAACAAACAACAAAGGGCACACCATCTCTCAAGAGCCATAGAAGGTAGATTCTCACTGGGTGTCAGCTTCTTTCCACCTCTGTTTTGCAAAACTGGTTTGGCTTCCCACCTCCATACCCAATGGTCTACTTCTCACATACATTATTTGCAAAATCCCCCTGTGTCAAACGCTGGTTCTACTTGCAGCTACCTACCCAAAAAGTCAAAAGATAAGGTGAAACTGTGACAGATTAAATGCTGTGGGGAACAAAAATACAAGCAAGTTCTGTACAGAAAATTTCCTTTAGCCAAAATAGAATACAAAACCAAAAAAGCCAACATCATAGTTGCACAGAAGAAAGAGCAGTCACCAGCAGCGCAGCCTGGATCTAATTTGGGGCTCTGACTGTCACAAGTACAAGTTAAGCAGCATTTGCTGTTCATGCTTAATTTACATCTAAGCTGATTATGGGGACCAGCTCTCAATGAGTTTGTTTTGTATGGACACATCTGTTGACTCTGTTTCTATCTCACAAACTGCAGGCATGGTAATTACAGATGTGATCTTCAGCTTGTAACTAAGATTCTGATATCTATGAAACATTTGTTTCTGTGTTTCCAAAATCTCTTCTGTAATTTGATTTGGTTTATAGCCAGATTCGTTTCTTTGGATGTTATATTTTTCAGGTTAGATTTCTAAGAGCTGGCCACCGGGTGGACCCTGGTTCTTACTAGAGTTGTGGCTTGCCTTCCCATTTCATTTTGTTGCTGTGATAAAAAACACTTTTACCAAAAGCAACTGGGATAAATGATGGGTTTGCCTAAGTTTACAGTTCTCAGTCCTCCATTGAGGGAATGAGAACAGGATCTCAAGAGGGACATTGGAGTAAACACTATGGAGGGAAGCTGCCTGCTCATTCATGCCCAGGCTCAAACTAAGCTAGGATTGTTTCTGTTGTTTGAGAATTACTATTGCTTTTTTAATGTATATTTGCCTCCACGTGTGTATACCGTTTGAACACAGTTTTTGCAAAAGCCAAAAGCGAGCACCAAATACCCTAGAGCAGTAGTTAAGAATTAATTAATTCAGAATTAATTCAGGTGCTAGGAGCAGAACCTGAGTCTTCTGCAAATGCAGCAAGTGCTCTTTTCTACTGAGCCACCTCTCCAGGTTCATAAAATAGCTTTCATATACAGCCCAGGACCACAAACCAAGATAGTGGTACTGCCCACAGTGGACAGGACCATCCTGCATCAATTACAACCAGAACAATTCCTCACATTCATGCTCGCAAGCCAGTCTGATCTAGACAGTTCTGCTCTGGTAACTTTAAGCTGCAACACATACACTTTTAAAGCTAGCTAGAACTTAAAGGTGAGAAATAACAATTCTTTTATTGTTATTAATTTTATATGTTCCCTTTTCTGTATAACAAAACAAAAAAATTAAAACTAAAAGATTCTCATGGGTGGAAATGTGTTATAAATTTATGGTGATAAAAATGTGAGTTCAATCAAGGAGACTAAATGTTTGCCAATAAATATTTTGAGAGATAGAAGATACCTTTTATCTACAGTTTAATTAGTTTTGAACACTTTGAAAGAATAGTATTGATCAAACTACTATTTATTAAATGAGGAATTCTTAGAAAATATTTCTAGCAGATAGTTAATACTGGCATTTTTGGAACAAGCACTTTGGTGGTGATGTCTTCCCCATTTTCTTCCATTTTAACTTGGTTTGTCACTGTTTGTTGTCTACTGCAGATAAGGAATACTCAGGTCAGCAACATCAATAGGTTTTAACACACACACACACACACACACACACACACACACACACACAAAAAAAACCCAGATGTTATCATCACCTACTCTATTGGTTTAATTAGAAATATTGAAATATACTATAACTCTGTTAAGTCTAAGACTATTGAAAAGATTCTCTTTTCCACATTCTTAAATTCAACAGCCACCATTTTTTAAAAAAAGAGTAATTTTTCACATTATAACATGACTAAGTAAAATCATAACATTTATTTCTTAGAAGATAACATGAAATATTTTAAATAAGATCTGATCACATTTGACGTTGATTTCACCCTGAGCTATGGTGCTCCAGTAGATCCATAAGGTTCCTGTATTTGACACCATGATAGGAGAGTTAGCTCTTCATGTGTTATATCAAGTTTGACTGAAAACTTACAAGTGGTTTAAAACTAAAAGTTCCTTTATTTCTTGACTCTAGTGCTATGATTTATTTAGCATGTTTATACATGTCATTTGCTTTTCATGTTCAAGACTCCCAAGCGTTCCAGAATTCCACTAAGAAAAGAGAGAGTGCAGAATCAGAAGCAGTATGGCAGTTTAGAGAATGAAGCAAAACTTAAATTGCTTACTACAGTGAAGGAAAAACTCAGAACTCACGGTCACAACTACAGATGTGAGAGAGACAGAAAATACAGCCTGGAGATACATTCCCGCCAGACGACATGCAATAGCTACCACAGTCAGTCATAGCTTGCCCACTATATTTATTTGCACATCAATTAACCTTTCTGAGGAGGAAACCCAGAGGCTGACCCTACCAACTGAAAAGTCACATTCTGCCATGCAAACGTCTCCAATAACTTGCAGGTGGAAAAGTCACATCCACTTTCCCTCAACAGATGATTAAACATCTTTTCTATCACAGAAGGGTGTTTAATGTGACACGAAGCTGATACCAGATAATGTTAGAACATTCTGTGGGTAACATAATCTTAGTATTGTTGGAATAGCAGTATAATCCATTAAAGGAAAAGTCATGGTCAAGGGAATAGAATCTCGGGATTGAGTGGAGACACTGCAGGCCTATTGGACGGGGCAATGTCCACCACTCTAGGTAAGTGGACAAACTTCATGGCTACCTGTCACTTGTAGGTAATTAAGGAAATTTTTAATTAAGGAAACATGAAATTGATTGGTTCAGTTTAGCAGCCTCCTTTTCTTAGGACCTGCTCTGCTCTGACCTCTCGACCAGAGGACTAGCAATCTCATTAATACCTCCAAACTGAAAACATTTTGGTACTTAAAACAACTCAAAGCAATCAAAACAATTTTAAACAAATTATTATTATTATTATTATTATTATTATTATTATTATTATTATCTGTTGAGATAGTTTTTTTTCTCTACTCTGTGCCCTTGTTTCCTATATTTGAGATCAAAAACCTGGATTTCTTTATCCTTTTTGTATAATTAAAACCACTTTAAAAATCGTCACTATTTCTCCCTTCTATCCTTAGGACAATGTAATTTCCCTTTATTCTTCCCTTCTAACTCAGAGCATGAGACTCTTAAACTCATGGTCATGGGTTCAAACCCTACACTGGGTACTCTCTGTGGAATTTAATATTAACAAATAAGATCAGTCAGCAAGTTTGCCACCCGTCTCAATGTTTTATGTTCCTGAATGAGACACACACACAGCCCTTTATTTTTATATGCCTTATTCAGCTCAATAACTGGGCCACTGCCTCACCTCCATGCAGTTAATACCGAGTTATTATTTACTAATTCTGTGTTCTATCTTGGCTTCTCTGGACCCAGAGGGATGCCCAACTGGGCTTTGTTCTCCGTGGCTCCTTCACATGGTGGCTATGTCTCCCTGTCCTGCATTCTTCTTAGGAATGGTGTCTCTCCTCTCCTCCATACTCTCCCAGCACGGTGAATCTCTTCCTTGTTCATCCTTCTAGTCTTAAGCCCAGGAAATCAAAAACTCACTGCTGTCTGTCCTCTCCAGTTATGTGCCATTGGCATCTTTATTTACCCATGAGAACCAACTGAAGGTAGGTTCCGAGAAACTGTGTCCAGATGTTCTCATGTAAGCAGAGTTTTCCAGAACATAATTAGCATTAGAATACAAGCATCTATAGGTACTGAATTAGGGAGGTGACTGTGGTTTTATCAATTTCATATACAAACTAACCTAACAGTCTATTTATACATGTTACTCCATCTTAAGCCAATCACCATCAAAATTAAAAATAGTTTTGCAGAAGCATACAGTTGATATGAAACCTGTGTATGTATGAGAAGGCACAACACCTCAAATGAATTCTGGATTTTAGGACTTTTTATGTGAAATGTGCCTTTATCAAATCTTTGGTTATCAGTTACTTTTAAAATCAACAAAGCCGAGGACTGGTCAGATGGCTCAGTGATCCAGTGTACTTGCTGCCAAGCTTGAAGTTTGAAGTTCAAAATAAATAAACATGTGTGATAAAAAGGTAAAGAATAAAAACAGAAATGATACCTATAATGTGTCAGTAATCTAATGCCATACAGAGGTAAATAGTAAATTATGGTATTTTATCTTATTTAGATAAAAATAAAACATCTTACAAATATTTTTTCATCATTAAACTTACATCTTTAAAGCAATACATGCTTTTTTTTTTTTTAAACTGGATGTTCTGGGGTTTGGATCTAGGACTTTCTACACGCTGGGCAATAACACTAAGCTCCATCTTCAGCCATGAAATTCAGCTTTCTGAGAAATGAGAATAACTTTCACTTTGTACATGAGAAATAAAATTTCTCAGAAAGCGACTAGAAACCTGAAAACAGGATGTGATAGGGTGTGTGTGTCAGTCTTGTTGAGGTGGAACTATGTCAATGAAAAAGCACATGCTCAGATGAGGAGGTTCTGTAGTCACTGTCACTGGCTCCTTCTCACTTCTCAGGGACGGAATATTTTAATGTTATACATTTTGATGGAAAAAAAGAACTTCACAGATGACCTCTTTTAGGATTGATTTATTTTATTTTTTATTTTATGTGCATGAGTATTTTGCCTGATTGAATGTGTGTGTGTGTGTGTGTGTGTGTGTGTGTGTGTGTGTGTGTGTGTGCACAACATTCATGCCTAATACTCATGAAGCCCAGAAGAGGGTCACTAAACCCATGAAACAGAACTTAATGAATGGTCAGACACTTGTATGTGGATTCTGAGAGCAAGTCCCAGGTTCTTTGCAACAGCAGCAAACACTCTTAACTTCTGAGCCCCCTCTATAGACCCTAAAAGTGATGCTTTTGTAGACATTTAAAAGAAATAAGTCAGGAAGTAAAAGATTTGGCTATGTCTTAACTCTCAGGGAATATCCACCGGAACTTGTCTGATGCTTAAACTCCATATCCAGACATGTGATTTAAGAAAGACTTTTCTAAGCTGAAGCGTCTCTCTGGGATTGGGCATGCTAATTGTTTGTTTTGAATTTGGTAACTTTAATGAACTTGTCTTTGAGCTCAAAGTTTTTTCTTCTGATTGAAAATGTTGATGATTCTTAGTGGGTCATCATCTAGTGTTGCTTTCTGCTTTGTTGTTTCGTTTTTACCTAGTGTTTTCTATTTTACCTTAGTTATCTACTTGGATTCCATTCTCCTTACTGTACAGTATATGAATATCTATTAGACTAACATCAGGACTGACGTTTTTCTTTTATTTCCACATTCCATGGTACCATGTTCCCTTAACTATGTATCGTCTTTGTGCTCATATGCTTCTGTCTGTTTACTTGACATATATAGACTGTAAGAAGGAAAGATACTCATCATTCAGCACATCAAAATTTTGCATGGGTCATCAAGTGAAAAGCATAGAAAGGATGTCTCTTAAAGACCACCTACAGGCTAGGCCTCATGTATGTGTGAGCCTGGAGTCTGGGTCTACAGGGAAAGCCTCAGTAAAGGATCAACAGGGGTTTGCCATAACCTTGGGGTCTTGCCTAGGTTCTTCTCAGGCTACTCTCTGACTGTGTGAAAAGCTGGTCAACTTGATGGCCATGAAACCTGTATGACATGTTAGCATGGTACTAATTTTAGATACCAAGTTACTCTGAGCTTCAAAATCTAGCTTGTCCGTGTGTCCTTTGATAAATACATCTAGTCTATGTTGCCAAAATACTCAGGTGCCTTTGAAGACTGAATCCAGCCAAGATCATGATAGTTCACAATGATGCAGTTTAGAAATAAAGAAGTGTCAAAAAAACGTTACTAATGCATTGAATATACAAGAGGATTTAGATAGGCATTTGGAAGAAAGGATTGATGTTCTTTATCCTATTCAAATTATTGGAAGGAGGTTCAGAATTTAAGAGTATGGAGCCATCTCAAATGTTATGCCAAATACAGTTGGATTCATGTTAGTTCTAAAATTTACAATGGTAGTCATTATAAATAGGAAAAAGTTTAAAGATATTTTCAGTGTATTTGGCATAATTCTAACAACTCTCTGAATGTTTTAACTTCCAGATGTGAAAACTGAAAATGGACCCCCAGACAGAGTTATTAAATTAACAGGCTGGCAAGCCAAGAATTGGTAAGATTCTGCAGAGAGCCTTATCAATCTAAGACATAAGTGCATTGCTTTTGATAATGCATATTCCATGATGGGTAAGGAAGGCATTCTTGTTAGATGACCTAAGACAGGCTAAGTCTTGTTAATGAAATAAAAAATGGGGAGAGGTGTAGAACTTTTGGGGCTGCTTGGCAAGAATCTGACTTTAGCCAATGACAAGGAAATAGGCTGCTTGGCAGGAATATGACATTGGCCAAAAACAAAGAAGTAGGCTTCAGGCAGAAATCTGACATTAGGCTAGAACAAAGAAGTAATTTCAGGTAGGAATCTAAATCTTAGGCTAGAACAAAGAAGTAACTAATATCAGGCAGGAATCTAAAGATTAGGCTAGAGCAAGGAAGTAGGCTTCAGACATGAAAATGATGTTGTGTTAGGACAGGAAAGTTGGCTCAGATATTTTGGTCATCCTGATTAGCCCTTAGAACAGTGATCATGGGAATGTTCATGGATATTTGTTTATTGCCTTGCTTGTTCTTTGGCTATTTGCATCTATTGTATTGCTAGTTCCTCAACCTAGAGCTGATCTTAATACTTGCATGTAATTAAAATAGTATAATAGCAAAAAAAAAAAAAAAAAAGAAAGAAAGAAAAGAAAAGAAAAAAGAAAAAAGAAAAGAAGGGGGTAGGGGGTTTCTAGGGAGGGGAAATGGGGAAAGGGTATGACATCTGAAAGGTAAATAAATGAAATACCCAATTAAAATAAAAAAGAAAACCAAAAAAAGAAAAAGTAAAAGAAATGAAGGAGAACTAAGCCTAAAGCAAATGTCGTAAAGTCCATCACTATAAAGCAAGCTCACAGATTACCAATTCCATCAGAGAAATCTTTCTGTTGAAGGGCAGCACAGATCACCACTGTGCCAACCATGAGTTATGAAGCAGAGCTTAGAGTGGCATTTAGAGCTTTAAAATGCATTTATGCCGTTACATTGAACACATATCTAATGTGTATAATTAAAAAAAAGAAAGGCCTAAAATTAAAATCTGTGCTCTCAGCTTAAGAATTTAGAAAAGAGAGAATAAAATCAAATCTAAAATAAGCATAAGGGAGAAAACAATCAATAATTAGAACAAAAAGTTAGTGAAATTGAGATAGAAAGATATCAGTTACAAACAGCAAAATCTAAAGATAATGCTAAGAAAATGTCAGAAATATTGATCTAGTCAGTGTGAATTCCAACATTCAGATGAAAGAATTTATAGAATACTAAGATTAGAAAAAGGGAAACTGTTACTCTATTCAAAATGCTGAGAATGAGGCTGAGTTCTCAACTTGTAAATTGGAAATCTTTATCTATGCTGTCCCCACACCAAGGCTCTGGGAATGTGAGGAGGAAGAGGAGGAGGAGGAAGAGGAGGAGGAGGAGGAGGAGGAGGAAGAGGAGGAGGCAAGGGAGGGAAGGCAGAAATCAAGTGTGAGGATGGTGAGAAGTGCTGTGCACTGCTGTCTACTGGACATGACACAGTTGCCATGCCCATGGACTCTTACAGCTGTGGCCACGATAAGACATTTATACAAGACAACAATCCAAAATTCTGACATAAACAAAGGACATGCTCTCCAGGCTCCACACTGTATGTGCAACTTCTGGCCTGGAGAGCAGAGAAATAAACATTTTAGAAGAATCTCTAAAGTTGAGGTGGGTGTGAGAGAAGCTGTAGGAGGAAAACGAGGGGTCAGTGTGGTCGTCCTCATTGTGTGTATCTATGAAGTTCTCAAGATGAAGGACTATTTGAAAGATGGCATAGCTACAGGATATATGCACAGTGAGAAGAGACAAAGGAAGCCAGGTATGGCAGCTCCTGCCTTTACTCTCAGCTACTGGGTGCTCAGGGAAGGGGATCATGAGTTCAAGGCCAGTTTGAGCTACATAGTATTTGAATATTAGGAACATCACTATTAGGAACTATGCTTATAAAATTTCTAAACTAGATTAAGAGGCCAATTCAACATCTACATACTCATATACACATGTGCATACACATATATGTATTCATGTACAAATATATAGATACATGCATATATAAACATAAACACACACGTACATATACTTACTTGTATACAAATGCTATTCCTATAAACATACACATATACATTAAAACCCACACCCACATGTTTCCATATGTATGTATGTACATATGTATGTATGTGTGTGTGCTTCTCTCTCTCTCTCTGTGTGTGTGTGTGTGTGTGTGTGCGCACACGTGTGTGTAAAATGCAAAGAACCACCAGAATTCAGTTTGTAGCTTGACAGGCAGTTTACTGATGAAGTTCCTCATGTGAAAATTGTGATGACATGAAGTGAGAAGCAGGTTCTTCTAACACTGAGTGTGCTGAGACAGTAATGGAGCGCGGATACAGACTTATCACACTAGCATAGTGTTAGGCAGCCATGACATAATACTGCATCTTAGTGCATATTTCTGTTGCTCTTGATTTAAAGGTGTAGGTACACCAGTATTGCTTTATACTAATAAAAGATAGAAGAGTCTATTGCATATACACATACTATTTATTTACTTATAACATACAAGATGTTTTCCTCATTTCTTAAATAGCTATCTACTTCAATTACGATTTTTCAAATTGCCACAATATTCAAACATAAACTCACGTAGTAGTGTTCCATCCCGGGTCTAACCGTTTGAACACTGATCCCACTCCTATACTTGCTATGTTTTCCAGCTCTTTATTGATCAACATTAGGCTTCCATTCTGTGTTTAATATCTTCTCTAAAAGATGGTTTTGGTGTTTGCTTTCATGCTGTTAGTTTCATTACACTAGAGTAAACCCTTTCATAGTTTCTATAATTTCCATTTGAAATTTTAGAAAACCTAACTACCTGGCGAAACCCCCCGTTCATGAGTCCTTTCCGTTTTTACTTTAATTCCACTGTCACCTAAAACCAATACCATGTTGTGGCAAAGCATTTTCCATTTTCTGTTTGGATTTCGTCTTTACGATGGGTCCTTTACCTTACATTTAACATTCATACAGTTGCAGATGCTGATGTGTGAGATACTGTAGGCGCTCCTTCAGTGTGTTCACAGTGTTTTCTGTATCTCAGGAAAGTACACCCTTCGTCTCAATTCTCAGAGAGTACGGCTGATGATCTTAATACAGAAATTATGCTAAATTGAATGCAACTATGTGCTTAACTCTCTAAAGCAAAAACTCTTCAGTTATCTCCAACCTTCTCATTAGCCCTCTCCTGGGTGTCCCAGTGGATCTCCATCCGGCTTCATATACTCAGGTTCTGGAATGCCCTCGGCTCCTAAGAGGGGCAGGAGCCATCTTTGATCTAAGAGTTTTTCTCCCTCCAGAATTTTCCCTGGTGGTTTTTCACACAGCAGATCTTCACTTCCGTCAACAGATTTTCGTCCATATTTCATGTATATTTTATGTATTTTATTTATATTTTATAGTAGAGAGGAGTGCTGACTGGCTGCTAACTGCTGTTTCCCCATCAGAAGTGAACATCAGCAGCTTAAAAGCCACAAACGATAAATAAATTAACCACACATAAGGAAATTACTTCCTAATATCTTCTCTTCAAAACATACTTTTTCATAGTTAAAACAATAGTTTATATAGTCAATATTTGTCTAAGTTCAACCATAGTCACAATACTTTGAAAACTTTTTAATTATATTTTGGACTTCTTCTGGAATTATCTTCATTTCATATAGATATGTGTGTGTATGTGATGTGTGTGTGTGTCTGTGCGTGGTGTGTATGAAAATAATGTACACATTATACATGTGAAAATGTGACTAACAAATATGAAGATACACATAACACACCTTTGAAATATGCATACTTCATATGTTAAAATATATAGCATGTATAAATATGTACATGATAGTCATATGAAAATACTTGAAGCACATATGACATATGCCTAGAACACATATTGAAAGGTGTGTAATACATGAGAATACTTGCATAACACACAGAAATGTGTATTACGCAAGTATTCATTTATATGTATGAAATGAAGACACGTGCGATGAGCGTGTTAAATATCCATGCACATGTGAAAATATGCACAGCACACCTACTAAAATGTGCATAACACATGTGAAAATGTACATAGCTAACATGAAGACATGCATGACAATCACATGAAAATATGAATAACACAATATGAAAGTATGTAGAGCACCTGTGAAGATATACAGGACACACATGAAAATGTAAGGAACACGTGAAGATATGAAAAGAACAAAACACATAGGAAACTACACATAAACACCACCATCTTTAAGGCATTGATTACTAAACACAGCTAAGTAAGTATGTCTCCTTTTGAGAAGTTGAACGTGCTCTGAAGTGCTACTTTTTATATGTGGAACTCTAAATGTAAAAAACAAACAACTATAAAATCCATGAGTGGAATCCAGCACCAACAATATCTCCCCAGCCAGGAAGATCTCAAGCTCAGACATGCGCACAGCACTGTGTGCCTGTGCTCTTTATCTGAGGTCTTTGCTATGAATTAGCAGCACGGAGACCGCACAGCCCAGCTTCCCATGTCAGTGAAACCAGACCTAATGATGCTGTTCCTTAAAGTGCAGCCTAATCTGCGTTAATAGAGTGCGGATTTTTATGGAAGCTGTAATAACCACAAGAAATTGATACTGATTTGAATCAGTACCCGGCTTGTTAATTGTAAAGCTTTTCCATAAAAAAGAAATTATTTAACAACTGAATTTTGCCCATTATGGAGTTATATTAAAAAATAGAGTTGAGTGCTCCCCATGGTACCTAAAGCAGGACGTAACTATCGCTGTGACCATGAAAGAATTTGATCCATGTGCAGAACTTACATCCAGGAAAGCTGGGAGGTCCTATTGCAGTTTATTTTTCCTCCATATTTTATGTATTTGAAGGGTGTTTTAAAACTATTTTGAATACGGTGAGAGCAGCTTCTTGAGTAATAGAACCATAAGAATTAAATATCTTCAAAACCCCACACAAGATTAACGAATAAATGAGAGCTTTCTTTTACTAGCTCAGACGTCTTTGTCCTCCTTTGGTGTGGAATAAATGGTACAATTTGTTATTGCACTAATCCTTCCTTCTGAATCACCTTACAAAAAGTTCACTGACAAAACATCGCCCCCTAGTGGAAGGTTTTAATAGCACCTTGAAAAAAATAAACCACCATTTTAAAAAAGCAGTTCATTGAGGAACAAGAAGTGTTTCTGACTAGTTTTTGTTTGCTGGAAAGTATCCTCCTGCTTTGTATTTTCTATCATATTTATTATCTCCTATGTGTAGAAATATATTTTCATCATCAAATTTTAATAGTTGTAACAAATAAAAATGTGTCGCCTCCCGTGTCTGCAGAACTTTAACGAGAAGCAGATATGCCCCAATTATTCTACTAAGTAGGCATCCAAAATAAATGCTATCTGGGCAGTAGATATTTGGGGAGCATGAAGATGCTGAATTTCTAAAGATATCTTCCTTATCTTCACAACATCCTGGAGGAGAGTTTTTATAGATACTAGAAATTCAAGTAGATTCTGTTAATTTTGTCATGTCAGACTTTCCCTCCTGTTTTATACCATTTAAAGTTCTTATTTTTTATATAGATTTATTTTATGTGTACGAATGTTATGAATGTATATATGTCTGTGCACCATGTGTGTGACTGGTTACTATAATAGTATTCATGAATGGGATCTCTTATGTGGGTGCTAGGATTTGAACCTGGGTCCTCTAGAAGAGCAGCAAATGCTTTTAATCACTGAGCCAGCTCTCCCATCTCTTGGGCTGGAGGAAGAAAACAAAAAAGGACCGGGAGAAAATAAACAGAAGAGAAAGATCTCTCTCTCTCTCTCTCTCTCTCTCTCTCTCTCTCTCTCTCTCTCTCTCTGTCTGTGTGTGTGAATTGTATGTGACATATCTGTGAACTATGTGTGTGCACTGTGTGTGATCTGTGTGTGTGAATTATGTGTGTGCATGAACTATGTGGGTATGAACTGTGTGTGTGTGTGTGTGTGTGTGTGTGTGTGTGTGAACTGTGTTTTTGTGTTTGTGTGGACTCTGTGTGTGTGTGAAGTGTATCGGTGTGTGTGAACTGTGTGTTGGGCTCTGCTGCTGGAATTTTATGATGAGCTGAAGTTCAATTGCTTCACACACACACACACACACACACACACACACACACACACACACCACACCACATAATTGAGAATGCATTTAGAGCCATGAAGAATAAGGAAAGACTTACTAGGGAGACTGTCGATAAAGTTAACTTCTTTGAAAATGTTACGACTGAGGAAAATAGAGAGAAAATGTCAGGTCTTGATTTTCCCCCAAAAGAAAACAAAAATAGAGAAAAAATAGGAAAACAGAAACCCAAACAAAAGAATAGGATTTCTTTATATTCCCAAATTCTGACACTTTTATCATGCTAGTCTGTGGAGAACATTGCCAATGTGTCTCCACACTCTGCCTAGGGAATTTGTCCGGGACAGTGTCTCTCTAGTGATAACAGGTAGAAAACTACCTAATCAGAAAGAAATTATGTTGAACTAAAAGTTACACAAAGGAGAGGAGTGATAGAAACAGGTTCAAATTAGTATCTTCTGAGATGAAAATGTTTAGCTCGGAATTAGGGAAATCTGCAGACACAAGAATTCTGCCGTATTTGCTACTTTGAAAGTCCATCAAAGTATGTGGATTTTAAGCTGTCTGTCTGTGACTGATAGAATCTCCTTTGTGGATTAATTGACAACTGTCATTCAAGCCACAACTTGGTTTTCAGGGCTGTAGACTTCAGACTGACAAGTGTCTGGACTGTAACTTTTGGGGAGTAGTGTTGCAACATTCTATTCTGGAGGGAAGCTCATTCAAAAGGCTCAGGAATTCTGTGGAATTTATTGTGGGTGTTAGGAAGCTCCCTAGCAAAGCTGGTGTAAGAAGTGAGGAATGATGGGGAGATGACCCTGCCCCACCTGTCAAGCTGGCTACCAGTCACACAGAGAGCTCCAGGGCTCCAATTCCTGAGCGATCACCCATGCTGAGGTGGGTGTTAAGTGATACAGCTGCATTTGAGGTGTGCATCCTTCGGCAACTGCTTGCCTACAGTCCTGTAAGTTACTCCAGTGAACTCACTGGTCCACAGAGATAGACTCTGGTGGATCAATACTTTGGTTTGCTGTTGGTTCCCTACCTAGTGTAGTAGATGTTTGCTCATGTCTCCCCAGAAATAGTATTATACACTAATTTGATATAGAAGTGGTCCTCAAGAAACCCTGCCTACCAGATAAAAGGTAACAGCATTAAAAGTAAGCCATAGTATGTGTTTCCACCAGTAGGGAATTTCTTGAGAATTAAAGAGTGATTCTGTGACACTAACAACTTTTTTCCAATAGTTTAGACAGTACAGTTCCCAACAGCACACCCACAATACCAACTGTGACCTCATTTCAGAGAAATTAAATGAGAAGTCCAAGTTCTTCTCCCTATGAGTCTTATGTATCTGGAATGTTCGGTTGCTTCTCTTACTCACTGCATCTTCTTCTTTGTACGGCTGCTGACCTTTCTGCCAACGCACTATTCTAAATGTTTAGTAAAACTGTTACATCCTAGTATGTATGAAACCATAAACTAAAGCACACATATACAATAACCAACACAGAAATGCTGTTTGCAGGTAGTGTATAAGCTTTTAATCAAGACTCGGTTGATCTATACACTAAGTGAGTTTGGGGGTATCTATTCTCCCCTTTAATTTCAAGTTGTTAAAGAAATGTGTGTCCCATTCATAACAGAACTTCCTGCAAAGCAGCAGTTAAGTACTTGGCTGATCAGCCCTGAGTGTCTTTTCTGACAACCATACCACTTACTCATGGTTTTTATGTTTTTTTTTTCTTATGAGTAGGTTTGGAAAAGCACTTGACCTCAGAGTCTCATAACTTTAATTTTTATATATAAGTGTCAGGCCTTTCTTTCAATAAGAACTCTTAAAAATTATACTTGCAGGATTCCTAGGAAGGGAACATAGAGACACCAATCTGACAAAGCCATCAGTGTGCCCAAAGGGGCAGCCCTCATTTACCCCATGGGGAAGAATCATTTTGACCCCCTCTTTCTTGGTGTCCCCTCCATGCATTTTGAATTTACTTGACACTGTCTTTATTTGCCTTTCATTCATGTGGCAATATCAAGTACTGGGAACATCACACATTGATATCTAATATTAAAAGAAACAGTACTGTTCACAGATTTTGTTTAATTCATAAAACAGATACAATATAGAAACGTTAGCACTCCCCAAATGTTGAACAGTATTTATTTATGGGGACAATTTTTAGACATATGTATCGATGTGTATGCATGTGCAATTGCATATGGAGGCCAGAAGAGGGCGTCAGACACCCTGGGCTGGAGTTACAGTCAGTTATGTGCTGCCCAACTTAGGTTCTCTGCAAGGGCAGCATCTTCAGTGTGCTGGCATCTCTCCAGCCCCGTGAATAGTGTTTCCTTTGAGTCCCTTGAATAATACACACAGTCTTAGAAATAGTGCAGTCACAGCTGCCGTTAATTCCATGGCCTATTTTAACAGAAACCTCTCAGGTAACATGCTTCGGGACATTTGAGTATGTTTCCAAGTAAGTTTGGCTGAAAAAAAAACCCAGCCTGAGTATAGGTGTCAACATCTCTTAGACTAGAGAAGACACAGATGGAATAACAGAGGAAAGAAGAGAAAGCCAGCTGAGTTACTGCATTCTTAACTATTGATTTATGGGCTCACCAAGACTTCAGCAAAAAGCTCCCATCTGCTTTCTTGCTACAAGCTGTTTCTGCCATTGTGATTGTCCTTTGTTGATGGGCTGAGTCATAAAGTCTGACCCAAAATAAACCCCTGTCATTTCATCTGCTTTTTCATCTGGTCATTTTAACAAGAAAAATAAGTATACTAATCAGGGCTCTCTAAAAAAACAGAGCTGACAGACAGTATAAGCGTCACAACAGAGGTTTTATTAGTTTGGCTTCCATAATAGGGTCTGGGTCGTTCAGCAATGCCTCTGTGCACATCAGAGAGGCAGAACCTCGTCGCCGTTCAGACCACTGAACTAAAGGCCCAGAGGATTCCTGGGGAGCCACTTGTCTAAATTCAAAGTGGCTGAGCTTGACATCATAAAACAATGGCAGAGGCAGAAGCAGAACCATGCACTTACCAGAATTAAGGAAGAAAAGAAGACATTGGCTTATTTATTTATTATTTGCTTATTTATTTTTGAAATCCTTCTATCTAGGCCACTACCAGAAGACATCACTCACTTCAGCTGAGGGACTTTCCTTCCGTGAATCTTTTCTAGAAATACTCTCAAAAACCTATAGGCATATCTCTGTTGATTTCCAGTCCAAGCAAGTTGACAGCCATGATAAACAGTCATAGTGCCCACACAATCTTATTATGATCATTTGTGAGGAATCCCATGTGGGGGATTCTTCCTCCAAGGACACTGTCTTTGGAATGTGCTCTGAAGCTCAGTCTGAAAACTGGCCACTTCAGAACCACATGGCACTGAACTTTCCTTCACATTCATGTGAACCTGTTCTATGACAAAATGCTTGGGAGAAGAATGTTAGGGGAAGAATCCACCTTGGCCCAGGAATACAGGAGATTCAATTCGATCATGGCACATAAGAAATGGTGATGAGGAGTGCATATTCCAACCTGATTGGAGCTTGAGATGTCTGTGATCATCATGGCAGCAGACAGGACCCAGGAAGTGAGCAGAAGTAGGTCCAGACTGTAACCACGACCCTACATCTGCCATCTAGGTCCCATGTTTTAAAGTTCCAATTGTCTTACAAATAACACCAAAAATTTGGTTCAAAGTATCCCCATTGGGGACATTCCATGTGTATTTAAATCATAATAGACTGGGTCCTGTAACAGGCACCATTGACAGGAAAAGATCTACAATCATGGAACACGAGCCCCTTTGTTTTCATCTGATCCTCCCTGGTCTATCTTTTTCTGGCCCTCAGATGTGAGACCAGAAAGAACATCCTGGGAGGAGTCTTGGGAACACAAATATCTGTCTCCATGTCCCTTTTTCCATGCAAGAAACCATGGGCTCAGAGATACTCTATGAGGTTCTGTCCTAAGTAGGGACCTCAGCAGGTGATGCCACCTTCATCTTCACTAGGTTATGTGGTCCACAAGGATGGTGCAGGCTCTTTCTCACACCTTATATAAACTCTTCTGTGGTTGAATAGTTCAACAAAGTGCTTGAGGGAGGAAATAATGCTAAGACTTCCTGTTCCAAGAACTTGCTTTAGTTAACCCATTCTTGAATCTTTCTCTGTGTTACCAGTCTCTCTCAACTATAATCTTCAGATTTCTGTCTTGGATGCTGTAATGTTGTCTTGTATATCTACCTGTGTCTATTTCTCCCAAATACCACTTGCATACAATAACTGATCCTGAGGCTGTACTTTTCTCCTAACCCATGCTTACTACTGTATTCACTTATGATAGTGAAAAGACTCACTTAAGTTTCAGGCAACATTTGAACCATTCCCAAGTCCTTGTCATGACCATACATCTATACGTCTATTTTTCTTAATCTAATCACTGCCTCTTTTATACACAGAAAAGATAAGTTGTATTCTGAATTTTATTTTTCATTTGTTTTATCTAATCATGTGATTTCTGTGTGTGTGTGTGTTTTTTTTTTTGTGTGTGTGTGTGTATGCACGTGTGTGTATGCATTATGTGTGGTGTTTTATGTGTGTGGTGTTTGTGTGTGTGTGCATTATTTGTATGTATTTATCTGTGCATGCATACACATGTACAGAAGGAGGAGAAAGATCAGAGAATTTGTATGTGTGTGATTTTTTTTTAACTTGTATAAGTAAAAAATCAGTAAGATTTGTTGTTGCTTTCACATTTGATAGATAGAAGGATGAAGATAAAAATCATGATAGGCTGTTGAATGGTTATCTGTTTGTAGTTTGGCTTCAAATATATGAGTCTAAAATCTAAAATAGATACATCACCCAGCGTAGTTCAGATAATTGATTCATAAGTCTGCTACATCAGGCAGGTTTTGATGGTATCTTTATAAATAGGCCCCAGCTTTCAAATGCCTGATGCTATCTCCAATACTGACATGAAAGGCATTTAGAGGTTGGAATGTGGTACCAATATATCGTGTATTCTAGACACAGATCAGGAGGCCCATTAACTACCTGTAGCATAAAGAGCTATTCTCACTGAAATGTAACAAACTGAATAATAATACAGGCATGCATTTATAATTGTGTTTTAAGTGGAGGATGTAGAATAAAGTTTCAGCAGTTCAAAAAACAAGAATGTGGGCTAATTTAAGATACTTAGAACAAAACCAAAATGAAGACAAATAACAAGGTTAGAAGAAAATCTGCAGTCATAGTCATGAAGGAATACTGCTAAATACAGTTTACTCTCCAAGGTCTAATAAAGAATTTCTACTTTTACAGATGATCCAGTTTAGTGTCCTTTAATTAAGAAAACCCTATTCCATGAAGTATAATATAAACTAAAAGAAAATAAACCTCAGCACTATGAACCCGTTTATGAAATCTATGGTCAGTGTCCTACTCAATAGTATGTTGAAAGCATTTCCTCTTGTATCAGACAGAGAACCAGCATGTCTCCTCAGTCATTTCATTTATCATGGAAATAGAGTCTAAGCCAGAGCAACTAGTCAAGGAAGGAAAGTAAAAATTCACAAACAGTAACAAAATTAAGTTATCTGTTTCCTATGCCATCATGCTATGTGAGGACTCCACAAAAATACCACCGAAAAGCTAAAATACTAAACCAAGACACTAAATGTTACAACCTGAAACTACACAGCAGTGAGAAAGACACAACTTAAGAGGAAATGTCTAGTTTTGATTCCAAACCTATCAACACTACCCAGGGTAGCCTGAAGATTCAGTGTTCTTCACTATAACTTTTTCAATAAGGAATTTGTCAAAAACAAAGATCTCAGAACAGCCGTATTGTCCAAGAAAGGCAAAACTAGCAGCATTACAGTTGACAAATGTATAACATATTCCAAAGCATGCTAATTGCAAACTATGTCATTAGGAAAAAGTAGACCCATATGGCAAAGGAACAGAAGAAAGGGCTGGGAAGTGAAAACATGTATACGTAGTCATTTGGTCTTCACAAAGTGCACTAAGGGGGAAAAATAGTAAGTCAGTAAAGGAGCTTCATTCATAATGGTGACAGAGAGTCTGGATGACCAACACAAAATAGGAAAAGTTCAATTCCTAATATGTGCTATATATAAATCTAACTCAAAGTGTTTTAAAGATCTATGTAGACTTGGTATTGTCAGACTTCAAAGAGGAGACTTAGGAGCAAGCTCCATGCTCTTGGCCTTGGCAGAAGTTACACTGTCATTACTACAGAACCACGGGCACAGAAAAGGGGCAAATAGTTCTATCATTCTGCAAGTTTCTGTAGGAAACAGGAAACAACAAAATATAGAATAAGCTTCAGAATTACAGAGAAATGGATATCAATCATTGCATGAGAAGAGGGTAAGTCACAAAATACATAAGACACGTTGGCAACTAAATAACAAAACAACAGAGCAACACACTTTATAGAAACTAGCAAAAAAAAACTATTGAATAGAAATTAACTAAGGAAGTTAGCTAAATGATTGGCAGTACATGGAGAGGTGTTGACCATCACCAGTTCTCAAGATGTGAATCAAAATTGCTATCTCATGTCTTCTCTAATCACATACACACAGACACACACACACACACACACACACACACACACACACACACACACACA
>JANHMN010000008.1:71958850-71983603 GCA_030674055.1 Rhabdomys pumilio | reverse complement strand
ACACACACACACACACACACACACACACACACACACACACACACACAGAGTGGATGAAGCAAAAGCAGACTCAAACAACTTCACTGGTACAAAGACAGACAGACAGACAGACAGACATATACACATTCACACAATGAATGGATTGACCTGTTTGTTAGCAGGCTCCAAGCATCTCACAATACACATATACATATATGCACATATGCACATATGCACATATGCACATACGTACTCTCTTTCTCTCTCTCTCTCTCTCTCTCTCTCTCTCTCTATATATATATATATATATATATATATATATATATATATATATATACACACACACACACACACACACACACACACACACACACACACACTCATACACACATGCCTTGTGCATGGATAGAACAAGGTTCCAACAACTCTATTTTATCTCCTACAGCTTACATATCCCAGTAAAACCTTTCAAGCAGTATAAAATTACAGTGTAATTACACTCTAATTTTCCTCTAGTGAATGACCATTAAAAACAGTATTTTTTTTTTCAATATCTTTACATGAGAAAACATTACATAGTACAGGTAAGGAAGACAAATTGTTCACATGCATCCAGGTACATTCGTTACTAAGCAACTTGCTATAGATTAACAAATTGTGAGCAAGCAAGGTAGTTTTCTCAACCAGTGTCTCTTACAGACAGGCAGCAATCTACAGCGACAGAGAAGGGATCAATTATTTTATTATTTATAGTAAAAAGTAATCTTGTAAGAATCTTCAAAGAATCCCAAATCTAAACTTTATATAAAAGGCAACCCATGATATCTACTTTAAATCATCAGATTGCATATCTGCTCATCGGAAATTTTCATTAAATCATATCAAGAAGCTGGGGGCAAAAATGGACACAAGAAATCAATCGCCACCAGTCCAGCCTCAGTGAGACTCACATCATCCAGTGCTGCTGCTGTTCTGCTCCAGCAGCAATGCCTGAAAGAGATCAAGCATTATTATTGTGAGTGCCAGAAATACTGCCCAGTGAGGGGCTGGGAACTCTCTTAGAGTTTTCATACAGTCCTTAGATTCAGAGAGTTGTGAAGGCAACAAGCAGAGCAGAACTCCAAACCTGCATGGTGTCCTCAGGACACATAGTCCACTGGGGCCACGTCTGTCTGACACACCTATCATGGCTGTGCTAACCAGTTGGCCACATTCCATGAGTTCTAAAGCTGTTTGTTGCTTCTCCTTCATGGCCCTTGGCATGAATCCTGTAGATTTTCTGCCCCACATTGGGCTTACAATGGGTTTGCAAATGGTTTTGTTTGTTTATTTAGTTGGTTGGTTGGTTGGTTGGTTGGTTGGTTCTTTAATATTTCAAATTATCAGTTTTCCCCACTGGATTTGTTTTCCTCTAAAGTTTCATTTTATAAACTTTGGGTCACCATAGAGAAACATTTACTTTTCTTTCTTTCTTTCCTTCTTTCTTTTTTTGAACCTTTAGAACTCATCGTTTAGATATCATTAGGTCACACAATGTGTGCAGCAATGCTACAAATACAGACAAATTAGTTAATATTAAGTGTAATTTTGGCACAATTGTCAGAGACAAAGCCTGATTCAACTTTAGGTCTCTCAATTATTGTACACTGTTAAAAAAGATGATATAGTGAAATCAATTCATGCTTATTCACTTCTCATAAATAATGTTTTCGTAACTTTGTGTGCCTATCCTAGGCAGAATAATATAAAACTCATTTAGAATTACTGTTTAAGGGCTGCAGAGCTGGCTCATAGCTTATGAGTATGTAATGCTCTTTGAAAACGTGAAGTTTTGGTTTCCAGTGCTGTTGAGAGAGACACACAACCACCTATAACTCCTAACTGAGCCCATCTGATGCTCTCTGCTGGCCTCTCTGACCACCTGTGCTCATGTACACATACCCAAACATGAAAGTTCATTAAAAACAATTAAAGTAAATTAAACATGTTGCAATATTTCTTTCATTATTTACTTTATGAATTATTAAGAAGAAACAGATAAAAGATAAACAAAAAATTAAAGTAGGTCAGGTAGTGATAAGCTACTTTATTATACAGCAGATAATGCTAAATAATGATGACTTTGAGGAAGTGAGTGAGCTAGGGTTTCATGAACAGCCCACTCTGCATACGATTTTCAAACCATTATGCAGAACAGAAGCAGACATACTAAAGAATCTCCCTGTGGTGGGTGTAACTTCTACCATTAAAGACAGTTACGTATCATCTTTTTCCTTGAGATTAAAATTTCCTACTTTCAGTGCTTTTGGCCTAATTTTTAATAACCTGTGGGTATTCACTAATTGTTCAATATCTGATATGTGTTGAAAATGATGTTATCTTTGAGTATAGCATCCTCGATTCAACCACTCATGTTTTATATCACGTCTACCCATTTCTCTGTTAATGCACATTACTCGTTGACCAGAACACAAATGAAGGACATGGTGCTTGTATTTGCTTTCATAATTTTATAACTGTCTTTTTTTTTGTCTTCTTAAATATATAAAGTCAATAATTAATCTTTTCCAGGTTCATCCTTTTAATGAAATCTTTCTCAGACCTTCCCATCCCTGTTCTTTGTTGTCCAAGTTATTCATCTGCTCAGAGACTTTTTAACTTTTATGAGAGATTTGGTGCATAGCCAGTATTTAATTTGTTAGATATATGGAGTCATGGGTTTGTTTGAACACACCCTATGAATGTACTTCTACATTCGTGTTTGTTTTATTCTGCAAACTTACGTTTTTATTAACTTTAAGAAGTAATTTTTAACAAAATGTGTAGTTTATGATGATGAGATGCATAACTGTTTCTATGCAGATTTATGGTTCTTCTCTTTGAGAAATGTTAACATGAGTCTCCACGGACAACTTTTTCATTGCCTAGAATTTCTGTTTAAATGAACTAAGGTTTCTGACACCAACTCAGACCAATAATTTTAGTCTTCAAATAAATCTGAGTGAAGAAATATCCCCTGTATTTTCTCTCTTTTTTGTCTTAGACTTTAACTTTTGAACATTTATTTACTTAATTCTGTCTTTATTTACTTGTATCCTTGTAGGCCATGGCACACGTGTAGAAGACAGGGGACAACTTGTGTGAGATGGTCTTTCCTTCCACCCTGTGGACTCTGGATTAGAACTCTAGTCATGAAGCTTGATAGCCAGCATCTTTTCACACAGAACCATATTCAGTGTCCTGCTATACCTAAGATTCCGACCTATGTTTCACCATATCAGTAACTAAGAAATATGGATACATTTGATATATTGTTTTGAGTACATTATTTACTTCTCATTTATTTCTAAATTTTCCATTAAAGGAACAAAATTAAAAACAAAAAAAAACCAGCATTTCCAACAAAAGCCAGTATCAATTATCAATTACACAGCTTGATAGAATAGGTTCATTGAATATAACAATAATCACCATGTGAGCTGATGATTCCATTTTCTGACCATTGTGAAAAATGCTACAATGAAAAGGGAAGAGCAGACATCCCTTCAGATCACTGATTTATTTTCCTATCCATCTAGACCCATACGCATCTAGCTTAATATAACAAAGAATCCCTGGTTCGTACTGTGATGATTTGGTTTGTAAGCATCTCCATAGTAATTTCGCATCCCTGGACTAATTAGCATTTTATCAAATGTGCAGATGCCCCATATTTTCAAACTTAAACAATTTATGACTTTAAACCCAAAGAGACTGAACAATAATTTTGTAAGTTTTGAAGATTTGATTTGTCGAGTTGTGAAACACTTATCATAAGCCTATGAGCCTAAAAGAGGTCATAACTGTATTGACAGGTAGTAATAATGAGTTTCATCTCTAGGTCTTCAGTCTTGATGGCCTTGCCTTTGTGCATCTGTGTCCCAAGATTACTGACAATTCCACATCACTATGGTGACATCTAGTTCATGGATTCCTTCATAAATGAGCATATGCTTAATATAAAATGTGTGTTTATTAGTAAAATAAATTTGTGTTACATTCATACCCAAAGTGATGAAAACAGTCTTTTTGGTGGCTTATACATTTGAGAATTATGAGGGACTTTTTCTTTTCTTATGAAATAATATCTTGTTATGATACAGTATATTTCAAATTTATGGTGTGCCTTTTTTCTTCCAGAATTTAAAATACTTCAAATAATTTGGGCCTTGCCTGATTCCCTCAGAACTGTAGAGTATGACTGATAACTGCCTTTAGAATCCCTAATAGCTAAATTACAATTATTATGCAAAGTCCTACAATAGACAGTTATATGGATTGTTAAATGACTTTGCCTTTTTTGCAAACTATAATCATTTTCCTTTATTAGCTGAAGGATTTTATAATTTAAGGAAGATGAGAAACCTATAAGTCACGCTTTCAAATAAGGAACAAGGATATTGCAAACATTAAATTCTCCCATAAAAATGTTAAGGCATCATTAAACTAGGTTCAGATTAATACAATTCAGTCAACTCTAGATAGATATCTCCCATAATCAGCTGAAACAAAACCTAGTGATCTAAGATGTAAAATATTTTACTACAGCCAATTTATAAACCTATAAAACATACAGGTATCATTCAACCTCTTTATTAATAGCGCATGCCTTGTATTAAATCAAAACCATTTTAAGGACCCCTCCCCTTTGGCGATGCCTTCCTCGGCTGTTGGTCCTCATTATGGGTTATGACACTGAACCTCATCCACAATGGATGAATGACAGCATCCCTCTTGTCACTAGAATCAGCACAGGCTATTCCAGGCCAATGACAGAACTTAACACTCTTTCAGATTTATAGACATATTTTCTACCCACAACTTATAACACATCATGGGCTAATGTTGATGTATTTGTTTTTCTGTGGATAGAGGGATTTTTTTTCTCACTTTGAAAATTTGCAGCTTGTTATTTTTAAAGTTTCTAAAGTTGCTTTGCTGGTGAACTATAGTCCCAAGGAAATGATACCGGAACGTCTTCAACTGGTAGAGAGGACTGACTCTGCTTAGAGGCTTTCTTATGTATACCCTATTTTTCTCTAGTAAGAAAACCACACATTTCATATTGACTGGGATGCTGGAGATTTTAATGGATTATCTCTTCTCATTAGACTACTGCCAGGGAATAAATTCTATACAATGTCAACTTGTATCATAAAATCAAATCTGTGATTAGGAGCAAAGCCAGTGGCAGCAACTCCCCCACCTGGAATCTGCTAAGGGTCCAAAGGTTGGCACTTTCAATCACCCAGTTTACTTATAAACCTCTTGAGTTCACAGATTCTATGGGAGATCGCAGGACATTGTAACTGGGCCTCCCAATGTGGGCTGTGGAGACATCTCAAAGGCAGAATCCTAACACGATAGACTACAGAGGTCTGTCTCTGCTAGCATGTCTTTACTTGCCATGTGTTCACATGATCCCATTAACTGAGAGTCAACAACCCAGACTCAGAAAAACAGTCTATGGGTAGGAGCAAACGGAAACATTTTAATTGATAACAAGAAAAAATAAAACAGGTAGGTGCCAATGTTTTACAGCTGCCTCATCTCCCAAGGGCTAATCAACATCACACTTTAAATATAACTCTACGAAATAACCAACCACTATCTCTAAAGAGGCATCATAAAAAACACTTTGAAAATACAAGACGTTGTGTTTTTTTATCAAGTCATTGCAAAGACTTTAAAATAGGATATATCATTTGAAATTATTTTACAAAAATATCAGTTGCTAACCAGCAAAATTTAAATATTTCAATAAATATTTATTTCAATAAATATTTTAGTAAATATTTCAATAATTAAAATAAGTCATATTTTTGTTTTGATTTTTAAAAATACATTACAAATTTATATACTATTTTGAGATTTATTCACTTTTATTTTATATGTACATGAGTATTCGCCAAAAGAGGTTTGTACGGTGTCCACAGAGGCCAAAGAAGGGTGTAAAAGTCCCTAGTAACAAAGTCAGATACCATTGTGGCTGCAAAGTGTGTGCTGGGAATTAACCCAGATCCTCTGCAAGAGAAACCAGTGCTTTTAGCTCCTGAGTCATATCTACTGATCTAGAAGTCATACCTTTAATAAACTTTACTCTGATTGGTCATAAATATAAAATGCATTGATCAAGCATTAAATAATTTGAGATTTGAAAATATTTATTTATTTATTTATTTATTTATTTATTTATTTATTATTCTTTAATTTTTTTTTTACAGTCCAATCATTATCCCCCTCTGGGTCTACCCTCAGACTGTTCCTCATCCCATCCCTCCTCCCCTGTCTCCAAGAGGATGTCCCCACACCCACCCATCCCACCAGACACCAACCACACCAGACATCTACCCCATCAGACCTCCCTACTCCTTGGGTCCTCAAGTTTCTCGAGGGTTAGGTGTGTCTTCTCTCACGAAGGTCAACATTTTCACATACTTCAAAACTATTGTTTTAAGGCAAACTCATTCCCAAATCATTTCATTTAGCTATAAAACAATGAATGTGGAGAAAAATCTCTAAAAATGATAAACTTTGAGGCTGGAGAGATGAATTAGCATTTAAAAAAATGGTTCCTGCTATTGCAGAGGAACAGAGTTCAATTCCCAATAATCATAGTCATTAACCCAGAGCCACTGCAATCCACTTCCAGAGATGCTACACTCTATTCTGACCTCCATAAGTACCTGTATACATATCCTCATATACACAGACTTATACATAACGGTGTAGTGTCAACAGTTCATGTGTGGATACACAGACAGTATCAAATAGTTTAAGTCAATAGTGAGATATAAATCATTAATGAAATTCAAAAAAAATAAGTACAAAGTCCATCAGTGACTTTTCTGGGAAAATCACACACACACACACACACACACACACACACACACACACACACTGCATTTCCCATTTATGTAGCAGTGACTATCTCTAGCCAATAGGAAGCTCTTACTGAGTTAGCAAATGCACTAACTATGGGACATAGTGTCATTTCCTACTACAAAGATAGATCATGGCATTTAATGCAACTGGAAAGAATTGCATAGAGCACACATCATTGTCTATCTTATGGTAGAAGGGTTGCATGACTCACACTGCTTCTAGGCAGTTATTGTTTGAACAGTCGATCAGAGATTTGTTAGGGGCTAAGACTGGAAGGTAAAAGATAGGATAAGAATGTCTGAGGAAAGGGGATGTGGATAGATCTCTCAGAGATCTTTGCTTCTTGTGGTCATGCCCACAAGAGTGCAACTACCAAAGATAGGCCACTTTACAATAAGATGATTCATGCAAAAGAATGAAATGAGACCCATGGCTATCACTTTGCATAAGCCTAAGGTCAAACACATTGAAGAACTTGAGTGGAACCTGAAAAGATGATCTGCTGGAAGTAAAATGAGGTGGTACCTATCCTATGGGGCCACAAGGACTTTCTGAATAGAACTTTACTTGCCCAGAAATTAAGGCCATCACTTGGCAAGTGGGACTTAATAAAACTAAAATGCTGCACAGATAAAGAAATTATCAAGCCAAGAAGAAACTCATTGAGTAGGACAGAAACTTTATATCTTTTCCTGATATAAAACTGAATATGTTTTATTTACTGAAATAAACAAAACTCAATAACCGTTTACTTATAAATGAACTTAATGCTATTCACGAAATTCTCTGTGCGCAATGTCCTCAACAACTGCAACCTTGCAAGTCTGTGAGGGTGTTTCCCAGGAGGCCTCGTTGAGTAGGGCAGACCCATCATGAATGACTGGTGTCCCAGGATCAAGAAAAAGAAAAATGAGAAAGTTATGTGAGCATCAGCGTTCATTTTTTTTTTTTGATTGGTGATGCAATGTGACCAGTTACCTCACACACCTGCCTTCATGATTTCTCTGAATGATAGACTGTATCCCTTCAGATTGAAAGCCAGCAAAACAATTCCTCTATCAATCTGAAATTAGTACATATTTTGTATTTTTACTGATATAAGAATAGTACCCAATTCATACAACACAACTCTTTCATTACTTCATCCAATGTAAAATATTTATTCTTGGACAGGTAATTTATCCAGCCATAAATCGTGTTTTAATGTTAAAACATGTTAAATATCATCACATCAAGCTCATGCTTGACAGTGCATTAGCTGTTTGAATATCTGTTTTACTCAAAACAATAGCAAAACATAAGAGCGAGCCACACACATTACAATAGCGTTATAATAAAGCAGCATGTGCAGTGTTTTCTCAATGAGGCATTGAGTTCAGCTCCCCACTTTTACACCAGAGTGAGTGTTCTCTCATACAAGTGAAAGTTTATGTGGGAAACAATGTGAACCAAATATAACTCAAAGAACAAATTATAATTTTTAAGATGAAGCCATGACTAATTTTTTCTCATTTCACAGTTCAAAAAAATTCTGTCTTTTAATTGTATAAATCATAAGTTTAATTGCCATTTAAGTATTTGAAACCCTTTGATGGATCAATTCCATGGGATTATAAGTCTACTAAACAGATTTCCTTCTCTTTCCAAATACATTATTGATCAGTTTGGCCATTGATTTAGACCCACTGGGTCTTCTCTTCTCCTTATGTTTGAAGATCATCAGAATGTCTTTGATGAGTCTGAGAAACATCACCTCAACCTCCAAGGACTGCTCTGCTGCAGACAGCTCACAGAATTGGCAGCGGAAATCAATCGCGAGCTTTTGCCCTTCATCCCAGCCAACCTCTCGCATGTGGCAGAGGTCTTGCTTGTTGCCAACTAAAACCACAGCTGGTTCCACCACCCTGAAACACAACGGGTAACTTTTTCAAGATGAATCATCCACTGTAAAAATAAGGTAAGTTTATATCCAAAGGTCAAAAAGTTAAAAGTAAGTCCTAGTGGATATTATATCTATGGTCATGGCCATGTGTGTTTTAAAGATACATCCTCATTGCTACAAAGCCATTTTCCTTGGAATGAAATAAATACCAAAAACAATACTCTCAATAATTTAGAGTTTGGAGAAGCACTGAAGTTTTCTTTATTTGGAGATAAATACAATAACCTCAAATGGCTGTAATATTCCCCAGTTTGCCACTTTATATGTTAAGCAAACTAGGAAAATAGTTCCCACCACAGAACCACAAGATTCTATCTCACTGAAGGCCCATAAACATGCAGATATGTGATAAGGACTGGTCACTTGAAACCCAGAGCCAACATAAATCTATTATTCTATATATTTTTTTTCTGTTGGGAACTGTGTCACACCTATAGAAATGTAAGTAATTCTGTTGCCATTTGCAGGAGCTATGAGATCACATGTACATATGTGGCAATGTACAGTAATAAAATTGAAAGCATTAAGGTCCACTGAACCATACCATTATTTTAGACTTTATGTGTAACACTGATAAGAACCTACATAACTCCTCACACCAGCATTTGAACAGAAATGAACACTTCAATGAGAAATGCTCAATAAAAATTGAGAAAATTAAACTAAGGATCTCAAACACCAAAGTGGTTAATTACTGGATCAACAACTCTCTAAATATAGTCATCTTCCTTTGCTGTATGTGTACCAAGGTGGTTTAGAGTGAATTATTGACCACATTTTTATCACCAGGGGGCTGGGGGTAGTGGAGAAAAACATATCCACACTCTTAACATTTTTGGATGGTTAACTCTTCATTCTGTTTCTGCTGTGACATCCTGGCCAACCTAGTGACAAGAAATTGGATTTCACAAGATACCAAACATAATAAATCTGGATTTATTTAGGATCCTTAACATTTTTGTGAAGATGAAAAGAAAAGGTGGAGGCATGGAGGAGATGCTGTGCAGAGCACCATGATTCTGCTCATGAGTGTCATGTTAACAATAGCAGCTGTCTTGTAAAATAGCCATTTACTCTGGGCTAGTAACTGTTTATGTCAGCCAGGGTATAAAGCATTCTCATCTGATTCCTTTTACTATGTGTGTAACTCCTGTGGAATGAGAAGGTGAATTGTTCAGGGCTGTTAAATTTTGTAATTGGAAGTCTGTATTAAATCCTTCCTAATGATGCCCTCAGCAAGGTGATGATTTAGTGAAAAGGGAAGAAGATAGGAAAGAAATGTCTTACCTTTTACAATGAGTCGTCGGTGGCTCCCGAATTCTGTAGATAAGGGCCTTTGCAAAAGCAAAGGAAGGCCTGTTGCCGATGTCATACACAATCACAAAGCCATCTGCCCAGTGCAGCTCACTTGTGAGGGAGCACTTTGCTTTCTGTGGCTGTAAAAGAACCAAATGAGCGAAGTGTAGCGATCCCAACACAGAATTCTTTGCTTCACTTAATGGTCACCCGTTTCAATAAGGCCAAAGAACAATAATTTCTAAGATGCGTTTTCATTATTCCTCTGTTTCTTTCTCATCACTGTCTATCTTAAACACAAACACACACACACACACACACACACACACACACACACACACAGTTATTTCGATCTCAGTTTACAATTTTCTTAAGAATTTGATATGATGCCTTTTAAAGAAATTTTCATACACTGGTATTCAGAAAATGGCATCTGTGTTAATGAGTATCTATTTCTCTCTGTCTTCTCTCTCTCTCTCTCTCTCTCTCTCTCTCTCTCTCTCTCTCTCTCTCTTTTTGTGTGTGTGTGTGTGTGTGTGTGTGTGTGTGTGTGTGTGTATGCATCTTCATGTATGAGTGTTATCTCATCCTTGGCATGGCAAACAAGTAAAGGTCGGAGAACAACCTCAAGTGTTAGTGAACACTTTCCACGTTGTTTGAGACAGAGCTTTTGTTATGGTAATAGGCTGGATGGCACAAAAATTTCCTGTCTCCTTCATCACAGCATAGGAGTGCTGGAATTGCACATACTTGCTATAGTGCCTGGCTCTGTGTAGACTCTAGGAGTTCGAACTCAGGCCCTGATGATTGCATGGCAAGCTCTTTATCCACCGAGCCAGCTCCCAAAGCTAGAATATCTGTTTCTTTTTAACAGTAGATTCAAACATATGAAAGTGAAAATTTTACAAAGTTTATCTAAAAAATGTTCATAGGATAATTTAGGGTCCAATTCCTAAAACAATTCCTAAATCAATAGGAAGAACATGCTTTGAAATCTTAGAAAGCTGGAGATTTCTTCTTGTTTTTATAATTCTATTTTGATATTTTAGGGTATTGACATATAATAAAATTCATACTCAAAATCTGTATTATTGATGCTCTAGTTGAAATCTAGTTACAAACAGAGGCGATTTAATGGAAACTGACAAGTCATCAGCCTTCATTTCTAGCAGCTACACCACGAGCACTGTAATTTTAGAGACTCGTTAAGGGGATGGAGCGATGGCTCCATGGCTAAGAGCACCTACTGCTCATGCAGAGGACTCAGGTTCAGTTTCTAACACCCACATGGCACTGACAACCATATGTAATTCCAGTCCCATGTTATATATGCCTTATTCTTACCTATGTAGACACATCATGCTCAACACACACAAGCAAGACACTCATACACAGCATACAAAATCTTAATGTTTCTGTTAGGAATATTTTCTGGGCTCACATGTAGTTTACTAGAGACATTAAAGATATTTTTGCCATGCTTACATTTAATAGAAATTTATAGAAAATCCCTATAATACAATTTACACTAAAGGAAATGTCAACACTTTAATAAACAATTGAGAAGAAACGTTATTTTGGGGTTTGACATTATTTTGCATTTTATACCCACTCTTCTTCGGGTCATGCTTGAAAATAAAACAAAGGGGTATTTTGTTTGACTTACTTGAGAACATGGGTCATATATTTCCAGATTTAATGGTTTCCCTTCCAAACACAAGTGTTTATTATAGATAGATTCTGCAAAAATATATGTACTCATTGTTAGTATGGGAAAACTTCAGAAGAAACATTCTTATGTGACTAATTTGGTCTGCCAAATTCCCCAAGCAATATTCTAAGGCTATTTTTTACTAAAGATGTGTGTGTGTGTGTGTGTGTGTGTGTGTGTGTGTGTGGTTTGTGGTTTGCCTACATGGATTGTATGTGCATCGGGTACCCCCCCCAGAGACCAGAGAGAGTATTGGACTCTTTGGAACCCACATTGCAGATGGTTCTGACCTGCCATGCAAGTGCTGGACTAAACCTGGGTCTTCTGCAATAGTAGTAAGTGATTTTAACTGCTGAGCCATCTGTCCAGTTCTATGACAGTCATATTTTAATGTTAGAGTAGAGTGTACATGATCAGAGCTGGTGAGGAAACCATGGGTATCTTGTACTGACCACTGAACTTGGTTGTGTCTATTCATTTGCATAACTTTATATGAGGAACAGAGATGCTCTTCCATGAGGCTGGTTTATATCCTCTCAATGCATTAAAAATTTCTCTCACCCAAGGACAACGTATCAATAAATCTGCTGTGTGTCCTCTACCATCAATTTCTTTACTACTTACTGCATTTACTGATTGATCAATGAGTGCATGTATGTATTTGTGTGCATGCGAGCGTGCGTGTGTGTGTGTGTGTGTGTGTGTGTGTGTGAAACTGTGAGGAGGTGTGAAGACAAATTCCTTCCACAACATGTAATTGGGGAGAACCTCAGATCTTTAGGCTTGGCATAAACCACTTTAAACAATGAGCCATCTTACTTTTTAGTACTCATAACCAACATCTTATAAACATGCAGAAATGGCTCTAAGTTCAATATGTTTAGACTGACCCTTGATCTTGTAAGCCGTGTTAGTTGTACTGCTGTATGAAGTCATGGACATAATCTCAAGTTTTTCTTAATATGGTCTTCATTCCACACGTTCTGTTTCCGTTTTACTTTGTTTATTTACCGTCATGTTCTATTAGTATTTTCTGAAACTCATGCCCCGTCCACACCTCACACTCCACATTTGGATCCAGTTCATTTTCACAGTCATGTAATACTTTATGGGTTCTGGAGTCCTGTGTACTACACACCAATCACCTCGGCATATATTTGCAATGCAGACCTCTTCCACAAACTCCAGATAACTGCTTGCTTTTGGCAATATTCACTTGAATAACTGACAAACGTATTAACCTGATTATGTGAAATGCCAAACTTCTATACTCACTATAAAAATCTATTTCATATATCCCACATTTATCTCTTTTAAAAAACAATATATACCTTATTAGTGCTTTTTTCTGGTTTGTTTTGTTTATTTTTATAGCACTTATTATCAAATGACATAATAAATGATAATTTTTAGCTTAAATTGTCAAACCCTTCTTCCACATCACATATTCTATGAAAAACTGAATATCTATCCCTTTGTTCTTTAACATACCCTATTGATGTATAAACGTATATGGACTTGTAGTGGGTATTCAATGAACATTTTTTGAAAGAACAAACTATTTCTATAACTGTTCCTCCAGCTCTATTCCTCTACAAATTAACACACTTACACAAAAACATGACTCACTCACACTGACTACTATTCTGTAGCCCATAATAAGACATAATAGAGGAGCCTAGAGTGATGGCTCCGTGGTTTGGAGTGCTTACTGCTTTTGCAAAAGACCTTGGTTCAATTTTCAGCACTCAGAAGCTGGCAGCTGCCTGTGAGTTCAGGTCCCTAGGAACTGAATTCTTCCACAAACTCCAGATAACTGCTTACTTTTGGCAATATTCACTTAAGTAACTGACAAACATATGAACCTCATTATGTGAAACGCCAAACTTCTGTACTCCCTGCAAAAATCTACCTCGTAGGTAGCAATCCATTCAGTGACATGCGTCTCATTCTGAATTAAAGACTTACAATCCCACTTCTGACTATCCTGGCCATCTGTGTCACATGGCACACATGCAAGCACTCCGGAACATGTATATTCACATAAAAAATTCTCTATGTTACAAAATAAAGCAGATATTTGCTGAACAAATGTTTCCCCAGAAGATGAAGACTGACTTCTAAACTCTTCCCAGGAATAACATTTGTCCCAGTTTCCACAAACATCCAACTTTGTTTACAGAACGTTTGTTTATCTTGTCTTTTTCCCCCTAAACATTCCACATTTACTATTTGCCCTGAATCATAAACTCCACCAGACAGTTTGAATACAGTTTCTCTCAAATCTCCCAGCATTGGCAAAGGCTGTCATCTCTAACTGTTTTAGAATGTTTTCATTTCCCCTTCTCTCCTTTCTTGACAAGATGGAGTTGCTTCTGTGAGCTTGTTTCCATAGAGTTGGTGACCTTTGGGTCACATGCTTATCTTTTCAAAATGTCCTCAGGTCTTACATTATGCACAGAGATGTCAGAGCTGAGAATGTGTAAACATTTCATTTGTTTATAGAAGTGCACTGTAGAAAAGATGAAGGTGAAGGTTTCATTGTTGTCTGTCCTCCTAAGGAGACTGCTTTATCTTGTCTGTATTTAGTTTCTATCCTGTTCAGGGAAAGCTTTCTTATCCAGGCCTCTTGGCTTGTGTGTTATCTTGACCCCTGTGCCTAAGATTTTTCACTCCTCGAAATGAAACAGAAGAAATTTCTCCCCCCCCCCCACAACCGTGGTTTTCTTTCTGTAAGCAGTTTTCAAACACTTGTCTTAAAATGTTCACAGTGTCAACTGCATAGAAACACTATACTGTGCACATAGAGAGAGCCACATGACAGAAATCTTTAAAATCATTTCCTCAATATGCTGATAATGCCCTCTTGTGAACAGATGTTTTCTTCGATTCTCATAGAAAAGCAATTATTAACTCTCTGACACTAAATAAACAATATTGAACAAAAATAACACTCCCTTACATTTCATTGGATTCTGCTATTGTTGAAGTAAGAAATGAAAAGAAAAAAAAACATTTAATCTTCATGCCTTTCATCAGAAAAAATATGAAGTTTATTATTTTGATCAATCTCTGAACAAAAACTATACTCAACGGTATAACGAAAGTCCTCACTTCCATGCTGTGGTATCCTCTATATTCAATGCCAATTTTTATTAAAAAAAAAAAATGAAGCGGTGTTATACTTAATAAAATGACCTTAGAATTATACTGAGGTGCCTTGGCATCTTTTGTAGAATTTCTCTGCAATTTATGGAAGCAGCCTAGACATTATGATGTTTAATTAAGTTATCATTCTGTTGTTATTACAGAGTTTTACAAGCTTCCTTTTATAGTTGTTTGTGCTGTGAATATTAATGTCTTTATCTTTTAACAGATGTTAATTATCAAAATCTTTTTATACTTCACAAGAAACACATGCGGGTGCATTGCAGCATTTGCAAAAGAGAACCACAACTTCACTGTGTTCTAGTCTTACGCTTGAGAAATCCCTTACTTTCTAATTCATTACTATATTAGGTAATTTTGATGACAAAAACATTCAAATACAATTTTTAAACCTATTTTGAAATTTAAAATTAGAATCTTTGAATTAAAACATTTTAGTGAATGTAAAAGATAACAATTCTGCAAAAATGCTCGTTTGATTTTAACTGGGTTTAAAGTGGGTTTTTTTGCTGAAATATTAAGATAAATAGACGTGTATAGCAGTAACTTACCAAAATTAGAAGCATATTCCCCAATGAACCGCTTGGTAAGAAACCTTACTGTAAGAGCTGTTAAATGAATAAGCAGGATTTAAGGTTTGTTGCATTTTAGAATAATGATAATTCGGTTAGATACAGAATCTTAATTTTCACTCGATAATCAACAAGTCTTAGGTAGGACTTTAAAACTTTACTAAATTCTGCTCTAAAAGCTGATGTGATAAAAATGACGATTCTGTAGTTAGAAACATGCAATCTTACATGCTACATATGTAAAGTGTTATGAAATTCATTAACAAATGCAAACATGTAAAACACCTTAGCTTCTAAACCACCAATATGTTCCTCGTTATATTTGAAATCCAAAGCTCTTGCAACACTTATTTTCCCTATTAATTAAATCTGTTTCTGAGGTTCTGTGTGGAGGAAGGATGGCAGCAAGTGTCCAGCATGTGCAATTGTTAACAAATACAGTGAATTAGCGACCAGGAACCAGGGGGAGACTCCAGCAGCTTGTTGTCTTACCACAGCACGAGTCTGCTAGTTATCTGACCCTTGTTGTTAGACTGAAGTCACTGTTTGGTAAAAATCTTGTTACCATTAGATTGTGCAGCAGAATAAAATAAAGCAACATGGAATAGTAGCTTCTAGAATTAATGCCTTCTGTGCTAGATTCCAGAATGCCCATAAAGCAGTATCTCTACAACGCCATGGCTCTTCAGTGGTGCTGCCTATAAACTCCACGCTCCACTCAACTCTGCCCGCCTTACCCTTACAAGAGAAAAGTCCTTTCAAAACAACTGACCACTGGCGGGCTTGTGGACAAGTGTGCTCAAAGAAGTCACAATTGGGAGAGTCCTGGAAGTTTCTTGCTAGTCTTTAGAGTTTTAAACATCAGAAGTGCAAGATTCAGATTCATATTTCAGGTAATCAGACTGTCCTATGTTCTTAAAAAGTTCATAAATAATAACCTGCCCAGGAGATTGAAAATGCATGCAGAAAATTCATATGCAAATTATCACACAGTGACCTCATTATTACTGCTAGTCATTGTGCAATATATGGCTATTACTGACTACTGCATTTTGTTTCTACTCACCCTCCAATCATGCTAGCAAACAAAACACCACTCACCTGACTTCCCTGTACCGTTGCTACCCAAGACAGCAAGCTTGACATCACCCATCTTGAGTAGCCTGTTCAGTTTTGGGACCCTGCAGACTAGAGCTAAGCATAGATTGTTGATGGTTTTTTTTTTTTTTTGAACTTGCCTTTTATGGCTGTCCTTGTTCTTCCAACAGCAACTTCACCATATATTCCTACCATCTAATAATAACTTGAAAATGTTTCCTTTTGGTACATTTGAACTGTTAGTCTAAAAATTAAACTAATATTTCTACACTGAGATTTATGAAATGCACGGTTATGTATTTTTAACAGAAGTCCTACTCATGATCCTCTGGAGAATCAAGAAGAACATGTCCTATTTTTATTTAGAAAGATTCTAGAGGGTGTGTAAATAGTCCTATAAATGTTCTCTTATGGGTCATTTTATCTTTTATATATATTTACTCAAGTATTTTATATATGTAAACCAAGGTGTTTTGTTCAAAGTCATTCCCAGTCCCTTCCAGTCAACTCTTCCAAGATGACCTACACCAGATCTCCTTTCTTGCTTCATGTGCTTTAAAAAGAATTGTGTCCTATTTGTATTGCTAGTATGTACATGGGTATAGGGCCATCAGTTAGAGCATGGACAGGCTATCTATACTCCTTCCCCAGCTCTCTAGTCTCCAATACCTTTCAACTACTGATGGGGCTTCATAATCCCTCATCCACAATGAGATTTTGAATGACTTAATTTTGTGTAGGTCTTGTGTATCCAGTCAAACTGCTGGGAGGTCATGTGTTGAATGAGCCTGTCAGGTCCAGAAAACAGTCTTCCCCATAGTCTTCTGCAACCTCTAGCTCTAATAATATTTATACCCCTCCTCTATGATGATCTCTGAGTCTCGAGAGGAGAGGCATGATGTAAATGGTGAGCATTAAGGGCTGAGCCCTCCATAGACTCTTATGCCTTGAGTTTGACCAACTGTGAGTCTCATTGTTGAAGGATAGCTATTGAAAACCAAAGCTTCTCTGTTTAGGTTGGAGAGCTGTACTCAAACATCGGCATGGAGTAGCCTAATTTAATAATACTTGGACCATTTTGTCCTTGTTCTTTTTTGTAAATGACAATGATAGTCTTGACCATTAAAAGTGGTGAAAAATAGTGAAGAGAAAATAAACCTAAGATATCTGAGTCTAGGTTAATGGCAGGGAATACTTAGATAATGAATTCTAATCATAAGTTGTCCTCAGATTAAAAAAAAAAAAACACTTATACCAACTTGTGACTTTCTAACGCCATCTGAAACTAGTGGTTTTTCATTTAAAAAATATGAAAAAATTTGCCAACGCATAGCGAATCTAGTGATTATTGGAAAAGTGATAAACAGAATTTGTACCATTTCTTTCCATGCTACTTTAGAAATAGAAAAATAATTCAAAAGAAAAACAATTTGGAGGTGTCGTTTGGTGGAATTCAGTGTGGCTGTGCTGTGTGAGGGAGTTCTAAGATGGTAGATGATGACTGTTCTTGTCACCTTAACAGTTCCTGTGTGAAGGTCAGTCTTCACTGTAAACTTGAGAGGATTCAGAATCACCACGGAAACATGCCTGCGTAAGGGTGTAGCCATAAATATTTAGCTGAGGAGACAAGCCCCACCCTGAATGTGGCAGCATCATCCCATGGGCTGACATCTGGGGATGAATTTTTAAAAAATAATGTGAACTGAGAACCAGCGTTGATCTCTCTCTCTCTGCTTCCTCACTGTGAGTGGGAGAAGTCCAGCTACAGGGAACTTTCCTGTCACATGGACTGGACCCTCAAACAGGAAACAGAATGAAGCTCCATCCCTTACTAACCCTTTTCAGGTATTTTGTCATATTGGTAAGGTGCCTGAACAGTACTTTTTTCTTATCTTCCACTATTAGATATTTCCAAATAATACAAGTACCACTCCCAGTACTCAAATCCAGTGGGTCACAAGCACATGTAACTTCAGTTTCCTGGAATCTGTTGTCCTTTTCTGGCTCCTAAGAGTACTTAAGAGTACTTAAGCGGGGAGAGAGAGAGAGAGAGAGAGAGAGAGAGAGAGAGAGAGAGAGAAACTATAAATCTCCTTTAAGGAAAATATTTTTAAATAAAATTACGTCTGGATAATTGCATATAGTAGTGTGGTATTTTTCATTAGAAAGTAGTCTCTTAAAAAATAGTCTTTTAATTTTATAAAACACCAGTTTTCGAGCAAATCACAGATTTAGACAAACTTGTGGGTGAATATAGTGTGGGGAGTTCAGGGAGAGGTTGAGGAGGAAATTTAAAAGTGGGCAGGCAAGAGTATTTGAGTGCTGAGTTCTGCCTCTCTTTTCCTCCCAAGGCTCTTTATGCAGCGTTTCAGAACATAAATAGCACAGAAACATTCCCAGCGAGGGATAAAGGGCAACCGCTACACAATCACGATCCTGAAAAATCTCTGCCCAACAAATCCATGTCAGACACTTACCTACCCAGATGCCCACAGCCATGACTACTAAAATCTAAGACTTCTGTTAACACACAATGCAACAAAATATGATTGCCTTAATAATTACTGCTTCCCTCACATCTCACCCAACAGTTCCCTTGTTACACGCCATGTCAGCGTCTCCAGAAACATTTCTTTTTGTGCATGTGACTATTTTTATCTGGACAAGAATGTGAAAGAGTCTGTTATAAAATAAAGTGATTTCCCACAGTGTTTGGTCTGAGAAGACTATTCTGGGAGACTGGACCTACTCATGGTACTGCAGCCTTATGGAAGTCTGCTTTAAATTATACACGTCACTTCTGAGTACTGGAAAAGAATCTACTTTCCACAGGCTGTTTGAATTCTGAGCCCACTTACCCTTTCTCCCTCCCCTCCCACTCCAGACCTACCTCTCTCTCTCTCTCTCTCTCTCTCTCTCACTCTCTCTCTCCCTGTCCCTCTCTTTCTCTTTCTCTCTCTCCCTCTCTCTCTCTTTCTCTCTCTCTTGCTCTCTTTCTTCTTTTGCATCTCCTCTCCATTACCCTCTCTTTACTTTCCCAGTTCCATCCCATTTCTTCTCTTTGACTTTTTTTTAGCAGATCCTCTTTATCGGCAATAATATACAATTTCTCCGCTCTGAGATTCTGACTTTGTAACAGCTTTCCCATAGTCTGCCAGATCTGATTTCTTTACACTTGTAATTTTTAGTTCTAATTCTATGATATTATCCCTTTCAAACTTAAGCCAGCTGTGCTCTCCGTTACATCTAAATTTCCATTTTGGATATTGCACCTACAAGATGGATTCCCAAGGACTCCTTTTCATTTTGCTCGCTGCCTAAGTTCTCCTTTATGGATGAGATAATCTTAAAACATTTTGTTCCTGGTAGCCTAGACTTGCAACTCCAGGCACCTGAGAAGGTGAAGCAGGAGGATCACTAATTCAAGGCGAACCTGGACTGGAGAATGAGTTCAAGGCCAGCTGGGACTAGTCAGTGAGATACAATAGACTAAGGAAAGAGGTCTCAGGAATTAGCTAAGTGGTATAGACCTTACTCATCATGACTGAAGCTCTCGTTTCTATCTCAAGTCCACACTGCAATAATAATAATAATAATAATAATAATAATAATAATAATAATAATAATTTAAATAAATATGTATAGAAGTACTAGGTATAAATGAATTCTAGAATGTTTTCTCATTTATTGTTTTTGTAATAGTAATAGACTAGGGTACACACACTAGTTTCAGTGTACAGAAAGTCTCCTGCATCACCTTCTTTGAACATTCACAACTAGCTCTCCAGAATCCCCCACTGTAACTGACTTCTCCCTTATAGACTAGTATAAAAGTATATTACATCCCAATAAGCAAGGCTGTATGTGCTTCCACTATAGACCATATATCTTCTGGTTACAGACACACATTCTATCAATAAGAGTCAACAAGATGGAGATATTAATACCATTCTTGAGTAATTTAAAAACCCGGTTGACATGGTTACTAAGCTTGACCTGTGAAAGTTATGCCTTCACTATTCTACATACCTTGTGAACGTGTTTTGCAGAAGAGTCTCTCATTTGGAAATACTAATCCAAAGGACTCCTTTATTCAAGGTATAATGTTAGTAATTAACTCAATTATATGGGCCTATTTTTCATTTTTTTGCAAAGGAAAAATGATGAATACCTCACCAATTTTCAAAAGATTTCAAAGCATGCCTGAGACTAAATAATTGAATGGCTTTGCTAATTTTTCTCTGCATGTATTCTTATAATTGCAATTATCTTTTCAAGGTAATGATCCTGTATTTATTTTACTTTTAAATTATTCCTGAGATGTTTATGGTCATAAGGTCTTAGTTTTCTACTACCCTTATAAAAACTGAAACATGATATCTAAAGGTAATTATAACTCAGCTGGTCACCCTTTTTGCTTCTCAAGAAAATTTATGTCAGGTTTTCTGTGAACACTTAGGTTTTTTTTTTTCTTAAGCTTTAGTTTTTTTTTCTCAAAAGAAAAATAAATTTTTCATTAGCTTATTAATTCATTCATTCATCAATTCACTCATTCATTTTATCCATGGTACTGGGAACTGAATCCACGGTCTCATGCATGCTTAGGCAAGGAGCTATTACTGAACCACATCCCAGCCCTAATGAGCCCTAATTTTATTTTTTCGTTGGTTTTGTGAATTTCATGCATGTAGATAATAAAATATAATAATATTGACACCTACACCCCATCTAACTTCCCTCAGACCCCTCCAACACACACACCACACACCACACACCACACACCACACACCACACACCACACACACACACACCACACCACACACACCACACACACACACATCACACACACACACACCACACATACACCACACCACACACACATCACACACACCACACCACACATACACCACACACACACACACACACACCACACCACACACACACCACACACACCACACCACACATACACCACACACACACACACACACACACACACACACACACACACACACACACCACATATATGACCCACTAATTCAAGTATTACTCCCCATGTATATGGGTGGTGTCCATCCACTGGCCATAGGGAGCTACCAATGCTATATTTCAAAAAAAAAAAAAAAAAGGAGATTCTCTCTCCCTCAGCAACAATCAACTGCCAATAGCCCCTTAGTAAAGGACAGGGTCTCTGGAATCATCTACTCATCTATGCCATGACTTTGGCTCACTTGATTTTGTGCTAGTCTTGTGCTGGTGACTACTGATATTGTGAGTGTATGATTATGTTATTCTCAGAAGACTACAGTTAGTATTATGCTTGTTTGTGGTGGGTGGTGCATCTGGTATGTGTGTGTGTGTGTGTGTATGTGTGTGTGTGTGTGTGTGTGTGTGTGTTTATGCATGTGCACTTGCATGTGTGTGATGTGTCTGTAGTATGCAATGAAATGACTATAGAAGTCAGGGACAACTTTTTAATGTGTGTATTTAACTTCCACATAGTCTCTCTTGTTCTCTCCAGGCAAGGTGGCACACAGGCTTCTGAGTATTCTTATGTCTCTGACTCTCATATCATCAAAGAGTCTGGGAATAGAAATATAGGTCCTTACACTCTCCTCCCAGGTTTGCACAGTAAGTACTTCATCCACTGGAACATTTCTGCAGCCCTGACTTCTTAGTCAATTGTAGTTAGTCAGCAGTGTAGCAGGCAGAACAGGCAATGGTCTTTGATGATAGCCTATTTCTCTACTATGACTGCAATAACAGGACACTGCAGGAGAGATACATGGGTGATGCCACTGAGATCTACAGGAATTCTAATGAAATATAATTTTCAAAGGCTGGGCAATGGCTGGAGAAGCAGCTTAGCAGTTAAAAGTATTGGCTGCTCTCCCCGTAGACGTGTGTTTATCATCTTATCACCTTATCATCTTATCACCCACATGGTAGCTCATAACAGTCTATAAAGACTCCAGTTCCATGGAATCTAATGCCCCATTCAGGCCTCCAAGTCCATGGCATGTGTATGGTATTTAAACATACATTCAGGCAAAGCACCCATACATGTAAAATTAAAATAAATAAATCCTTAGAAGACAGAGACTGGCAATACAAATGTGAAAGGCATTATTTTCTTTTCAGCTCATTTCAATGCCTAAAGAAATAAATGTTTTTAAACTGAATTTTCATAAATCCCCTTCCTTTTTATTTGAGCATTTTAAAGGCATGGATCCATGTACCAACACTGCCCTGAAACACACAATATATCTAAAGAGGGTTTAGAATGCCTGATCATTCAGTCTTCACGTCCTAATTGCGGAGAAGAGAAGCCTGAGCCTTCACACCCAGCTTAAATTATAAGCTTTAGAAACTCTGATGTCAGATGCCCTCCATCAGGCCCACGTGCTAAAGGCTTGATCCACAGCCTCCCAAGAATGCTCCAGGCTCCAGGCTGGGGACTAAGGTTTTAACACAAATGTCTTTGTGAAACTCTCCCTGAAGCCTAAACAACCAGTATTCCTGGGCTCTAGTATGGTAACTGTAGACCCTGGGATTCATGAATCTTTTTGTGTGTCTCTTTGTCTCTTTGTTTCTGCTTTTTCTTTGCTGTTCCTCTCTATGTGTGGATGTACAATGATTTTATACAAAGATTAAATATATAGATATAAAGATAAAGGCATGGATGATAGACGTCTATAGAGAGACTCCTCAGGTTTCTAGAAGACCTGGAAATATACAGTTTTAAAAAGGTACTTTTTTTCCCTTAGATAGAATACTTCAAAATGTGGTTTTCTCAAAATGGTATTGAGTAAACGTTGAAACTAGATTGACTAAAGCCCTGGGAACTGGGTCATTCAATGCTAGGTAAATGTTACTTAGTACCGACATCTCCTACTCCTGTCCTCCAATTCTTTTGCAAAGGGGAGGGTGGTATGGTAGCTATTGGGCTGTTATTTTAATTTTTAATTGAGAGGTGTCTTGTTCTATAACCCATGTGAACCTGACTACCCACAAATTCACATTGCCTTTGTTTCCTGGTGCCTTAAGTACTGGGAGTCTAGGCCTATGCTAGCACATACTGCCTGGTTTTCACAGACAACATGTTTTTCCCTCTTCACAATGTTTTAATATTTGCAAAATTCTGATCATGTATGCTTTTGACTCGAATACATTCCAGTTATACATTCTTACAAACTTGTGATATACATCTGTGTTTATCTTTTATCCTTAATGCATCTTCCAGGTTGTTTTTCCAAAAAAAAAAATTTATTAGAAACCTCTTTATACTGATAAATATGAAGCTGTGATTGTTTTTCAGATCTACTCTTTTCCATATTAGGAACAGAATGAGTTGTTGGGTTAGCTCCATCCCAAGTACTGCCCTCAATAGTTTTACTACTCACTGTACAAGATTTTGTAACATTTTTACCATTTCAATATACAAATAATAGTTTATGCAGTAATAGATTGTTACATGATACATATAACGCCACAGACACAATCACTAAAGCAACACACACTTATTTTCACTGCTGTTGTTGTGGTTCCTCTTGCTGTTGCTATTTCTCTTGTTGCTGTTGTTGTTTGAGGTTCAGGCAACAGTGGCAACAGCCTGCAGTCCATAGGCTGGGTGCAACCTGGAGATGGTTTCGTCATAGGTCAAATGGTTAAAAAAAAAACACTTTCAATCTTCTTGTTGAAATAGGAATACATAACACCTCCCATTTCTCAATGAATGGCTGCTCTCTCTCTCTCAGTGGTTTATCAGTATCTTTGTTGAGGAGGGGTTATAGGAGTCAAAGGTTATGGTGGGCACACTAAAATATTGAATCTCACAGATCATTTTAGGTAAGTAAGCCAGAATATTCTCAATAAGAGAAGTTAGATTTCATCCACAGGGATAGGGACCTGGGTTCAGTTCTAAGCACTAACACAGGGTGGCTCACAGTCACCAGTAAGTCTATACAGCTCCAACATCATACATCACCACATACACCACACTCACAATCACAACACATTACCACATACACCACAATCACAATCACAATCACAACACATCACCACAT
>JANHMN010000008.1:71935627-71958840 GCA_030674055.1 Rhabdomys pumilio | reverse complement strand
TACACTACAATCACAACACATCACCACATACACCACAATCACAATCAAACAGCTCCATCAGATCTTACTCCATTTGCATCAGTGGGCATCTGTACCCATGTGCACAGACCCACACTCATAATTAAAAATAAAATACAATCTTTTCAATAAAAAGCCTTCTAGTCACAATCTTCTTATGTGTGGTGGTTTGAATGAACCTTCATGGGCTCATATATTTAAATGCTTGGTCTCTGAGTGGTGGAACCATTTGGAAAGGATTGAGAGGTGTGGCTTTGTTTGAGGAGGTAACTCACTGGGGTGGGATTTTCTGAAAAAAATCTCACACTATTCCTAGTTGGTTCTCTGCCTGGTGGTAGCTGTTGTCACAATAAAGAACTCCTTAGCTACTGCTCTAGCACCATGCCTGACAGCCATGCCCTTCCCCCACCATAACATGTGATGGTCATGGACTAGTACTATGTCTGATAGCCACTCCCTCCCCCACCACCACCACAAACACATGATGGTCATGGACTCAAACCCTTTGAAATTGTAAGTCCTGACAAGCTTTCCTTTAAGTTTCCTTGGCCACAGTGTGTTCTAATAATAAAAAGGTCACTAAGACAACATGGTATCCCAACGTTGTTTTCAACTCTGCTATCTCTAAGCATTGTGCTATCACTGCTTACTATCTGATTCTTGTGCTATACATTTATAAATGCTGATTTCTTAAAAGTGGGACATTTGGAACCTAAGAAACAAACCTGAAAAAGTTACAGAAATCAACTTTAAAACAAAGCATCACATTGCCACAGTGTGTAATGTAGTGTTAAGCATACAGTTAGTAGTTCTGTTACCATTTATTAATTGTTGCCCTATCTTCATTTATTAATTGTTTAACAATCTTCATTCACAAAATCAACTGATGATTAATTCCTGGGCTCTCATGTTCTGAATATTATCAAATTATTGTTATTATAACTTCTATCACATAAAAGTCCCACATTAATAACAGAATTCAGTTATCTATATGTTTAGTTATTTGCTTTGTTTATTTTGAGTTAGAGTCTAGTCTAACAGGTACTGAACTTAAAATGTATCTCAGTGATTTTGTCAGGTTCTCTAGATATCTAGTTTTTAAACAAAAAGAAATGGTGAATATAATTTTCTGAGAAATAATGACTATTCCTCTAATGAGTTCAAATACAAAGTTAGAACAAAACTACAAACTAAAACGCTCTTCATCAGAGTGATAAGATGTAACTAAATGTGTCTATCACTGAGCCCAAAGATCTGAGTTTGAACCCTGAGCCCCAGACACTAGAAGACAAACCAACTCTCACAGCTTGCCCTCTTGTCACCACACAGACGCTGTGGCATGCTAACACAACCACACACAATTAAATAAATTAAGCGATTATGGTGATATGTAGTTCTCGTGAATTTTGGAATTGTTGCATGATTTACGACATAAATTACTTAAAATTTTAAGTGGTGTTGAATGCACCAAGACATTTTTAAAAAACAAGATTTATGTCATTTGAAAATATTTCTTGGTTCAAATCCAGGACTGAAATAGCTCACAGAAAAGAGAACAAATTACTAAAAATAATGTTGAAAATAAATTACAGGGAAAACTAACCATCTACTGGGAAGAAAGCAAACATACTTGCCCTGAAGAAAACCTGATTGCAGAGCACTAGTTCTTACATGCTCTGTAAGATTAATGAACATATGTGTGTTTCTTGAATGAACCTATCAGTTAAATACTCGTAACAGTATCTTTTCCAAATCTTCAAAATTGAATATTGTTTTTATCAGTTTTTCTAGCCCAAGGGACTTAGGTTGAGTTCAACCTTATAGCCAGAATATTCAGCAAGGCTTCTTGCAGGTTCAAGTCTTCCATGAAGAGTAAGTTCCTTTTGGAAGTTGATGTTTTGAAGTGAGTAGTTTATTGTATCTAATTGACATGCTTACATTGCTCGGTTTTATCTGTTGTCAGCCCTTGTCCTTCAGAGATCATCTCTTTAGGTATCTATTGGTTGATACATCAACATCTTCGCCCTCTGAAATAACAATCCCTTTTCATCTTGCATTCCATTGTGCTTGCCAATTTTTAATCTTAAAAATCTATTCTCCCAGATAATTATCTTTTTATCTGCATTCAAATATCAGGCATGCATTTTTGAAATGTGAATCTGCAAAGATGAACATCTTTCCCTTCTCATTTTATCTGTGCTCTGTGTTATAATAATGCCAATGTGTATAATTAGTTCCACTTGCTTTTTAATACTCATGCTCTGTTAAGATACACCACAGTTTTCAACATCTGTTTTATATAGTTTCTCCTTTTCAAAACATAGAGAATTCCACGAGCTCTCTTCATGTCTAGGCTACAATTCAATTTTCTTTTTGGCCAGTATTTATCCACTACATTGAAACAAATATGACATCATAATTTGACAATTAAGTAGGTATGAGTCATTTCATGAGGTTTTGTAACAACAGGAAGGAACTCTGGGAGAATTCTGGGACTCTGTGGAGAAGGTAGCTCTACCTAACCAAAGAGCTCTGGAGGAGTTGAAGAGAAAGATATTTGGAAAACACCAGCTACCAACCATATTTCTGCTCTACTGTAGAAAAATTTGGACATCACAAAATTACCATCAAAGGTAGGAATTCTGCAGAAAGCGCTGTAACCTCATTCCCTTGTTATTTTCTATTTTCCTGTAGAGAGACAATTTGGTATAATCCAACCAGAGACCCAAAGGAGAGAAGATGCCCATCAACTGTATCCTAGGCCACATCCCAGGTCACAGAGCATACTCAGAGAAACTGAAATGTGGAAAAGAAAGCATCCAGCAACACCACAGGCTGTGTGCCGGTGTGTGTTGCAGCTACTTCAGCCTGCAGAGAATTGCGGATTAGGGCTGCTTGTAGGATTGTTGTTTAAACTGTTCCTTTCAAGGGAACAATGACCAAAAGGAAAAGAGGAAGTGAGGGGGAAAATGTACTTCAAAAGTATCACATGCCAGGCAGTTCTTAAGAAATATTTCAGTCTATGACCACAGAGATTTGATAATGTCCCTAGTTTCATTAACTACTAAGATCGAGATGTTCATACATGGATTGCAAATAAAGGAGAATTATTTTTATTCGCTGAGGGATTCAATTTCGGAGTGAATATGGCAGAAGTCTCTGCTGCAAAATGATAGAAGTCTAGTAGCTGCCAGTTTCATCTTCCGTTTTGCTTGTGCTTAGGAAAAAAGATTGCTCCCCAAATTTAAAGCCTAGCTAAGCAAAGCGTTTAAGTAATTAAATGATTACTCCACCCTGTAGAGCAATACAGAATCATCCTAGACAATAATGCAGAACAAGAAGTTTTATTCCGTGATTGAAGTCCTAGTGTGTGTTCATGTCAAGTTCCAAGTGCAATTCTGAAAGTCTCAGAGCAGATCCAAAAGGTCTCTGCTCAGTAGTCAGGAACTGAACAGCTCCCGCCTCCTCTCCTACCCCTTCCACCTATGATTCGAACACACAGGCTGAGGACCCTAGGAAAAGTAAATTATGCCAATTAGATTTACTTCACTGTGTTCTTAGGAGACTAGAGCTCAGAAAATCCAGTTTCTCAGGTTTACTATCCAAATCTTTATAATTCACAACCATAGTAAAATCTACCCTTGAAAAGACCTTTACAATAAATTTAACTCTGCACATGTCAAAAATGATGTCCTTATATGAAGACATCAGTATGCATCCACTGCTTTGCGTGGTTTAGGATCGTGTCTGATTTGCATTATCTTGAATACTGAAACTTTATCTGTGCAAACAAGAACATCAGTTGTTTTGTTTTTGTTTTGTTTTGTTTTGTTTTGTTTTGTTAACTAGGTTTAGTCTTTTTTACATCTACATTATGAGCTTGATGGGCCAGCACCAAACTAAGAGTCAACTCTAAGTTGAACCCTTGCAAGGATTCCTTAGACGCAACGCTTGCATCTGATGGTCCTTTACCTCCATTCTGCCTTTTAGAAACCAAGCCCTACCTCCAGTGCTGTTCACTTTTTACAAGGCTCCTCTGTCTTAGATGTGTGTGTGAAGATTCTCACACTTGCTTAAGTTCCTGACTGTTGGACTCTCTTTGTTCAGTTTGTTGATGTTTGAAATCAATTCCAGGGTAATTCATCTGTCAGGCTCAGCCTTTGGTCATCAGAAGGAGTTTGTGACTCTTGAAAGGAAAAGCCACTGTAGCTCCAACTGACACATCTCTCAGCTTTAACCTTAGTAACAATTCAGAATTTTAACATTATTTTTAAGACCCCCTGCTTCCAGATCAATGCAAGCAGGAAAGCAAATTTTAAAATGTGACTGTCATTTCAAGCCAGCAAATTATTTGTATCACAGACAGTTTCAGCTCCATCAGAGGAACATGCACTGTTTAAGGAAGAGGAGAAGCTAATAAGGTAAATAAACAGAGATATATAAAAATACATAGATAACAGGAGGGACTGCCCCTTCTCAACAGCATGCTGCATTGCACAAAATGGTCTGAGACCATCAAGACCCAGCAGTAAACACATATTGGGTCCTTAATTCACAGCATCCACCAACCACACAAAGCTAGAAAACATTTTTAAGTTGTCTGTGTGCCTCCATTTCAGTTTGTGCTAAATGGTTCAATAAAGGTGATTGTTCTATTTGAAACTGTCTCCTGAATGAAGTAAGTCCCTTAACAGTGTCTCTGCATTGTTTTGCAGTTCCTTTTAAGTTAGGGATTTTTTTTTGTCATCTACCTATAGACTGCTTTCCTTAGAAGACAGAAAGTTATTTTTGTTTTCTTACTCTCTAATAATATGAATAATATGTACCAAACATTCTAAAAGTGTGAGCCAGAAACATATTTTCTTCCTCTAAGTTGCTATGTGACTTTAAAACTTTCGATTAGAAGGACTAGGGGGACTTCTCAGTCAGGAAAGTGCATACCGCACAAGCCTGCAGACATGATTTGAACTCCAAAGCTCACATAATAATAGCACTAGTAACAATGACGACAATGACGATGATGATAATCTTCTGCACATTCTGGAACAAGGAACATTCTGGAAAGGGGGGCAGAAAATTTGTAAGAGCCAGAGGATTAGGGAATTGGCTATGACATTGTGTCTCTTAGTAAAGTCAGAAGCTATATCCATAAAATCTCACCAAAATGACTGCCCAAATATGAGCAACTATGTGTGTGTGTGTGTGTATGAGTGTGTGTGTGTGTAAAACAATAATTACAAGAGTTACAAAGGAGGCCATTTGTTGTAGTAAATCTCCAACTCAAATAAGACTGGTCAAAGAAAACACAACTCAATAATTATGAATATAAGCTGCATGCCTAGATTGAGCACAGTCACCACTACTCTACTCTAGTCCCCAGCTATGAGATTCCTTATTCCTTGTGGGTTTTCCAGGCCATGTGCTTCTCCTCCATTCTTCTAACTCCTGCTTCTCTGTCACCTTCCTCCTCCATCACCTTCCTCACTCTCTCTCTCCTCCCCCAAACCTTTTTCTCCCCCCCTTCTACTGCCCAATCACTGGCTCTAGCCTTTATTTTACAAATTAAAGTGGACAGAAAGTTCACAAGAAGTCACCTGTGTACTGACTCACTCCTCATCTGCAGCCCCTTCCAGGAAAGTGGAATTAGCATCAGAATACAAGGCCAGGGCTATCCACAACAGCCAGGAATACAGAAAAGACAGATACATGGTGGAGTTGGAGGAAAGAATAGGAAGGGGGAAATATTTTAATTGCAATATAATCTCAAAATATGATTAAAAAACAGCAAAAAGTATTTACAAAGAAGTAAAAACCTGGTTTGGTGGTTGTGAATATATGTGTTCTCAATGCAAAGAGGTAACACTGAAACTCACTGGCCAGCTAGCCTAGCCTCCTCCTTAGTAAGTTCCAAGCTAGTGAGATACCTTGCTTAACACACACATGCACACACACACACACACACACACTGACACACACACACACACACACACACACACACACACACACAGAAGTTAGGGAATATAAACTGGGAAGTAGCAGCACATGCCTTTAATCCCAGCACTTGGGAGGCAGAGGCAGGAGGATTTCTGAGGTCAAGGCCAGCCTGGTTTACAGAGTGAGTTCCAGGACAGCCAGGGCTATACAGAGAATCCCTGTCTCAAAAAAACAAAAACAAACAAACAAACAAAAAAAGAAGTTAGGGAATACAAAGAAAAAAATAGACATTGACCTCTGGTCTCCATGCACAGGTATATGTAGTTTCACATGTACCTGAACATACACGTTCATATCCCTACACACAAAACAAGCACATAAACAAATATAATAACATATATCATATTTACATGTGTGTTTATAAACACAATTACAATTAATCATGTTCTTTCAGTGTTTTTAATCTAGTAGAAATTTCTACAGCATCTGCTCTTACCTATACAAAGTGTTAGGTCATACAAGACACAGTGAACACACATCTGTTTGAGACTGTTATAAAAACCATTCAAATCCTGTACAAGGACATTACAATATGGACCAAACATTATGCCTGGAAGGATCCATTCTTTTTATATGTTCTAAACGTAACTAAATTCCTAGAGAAGTTGTTTATAGACGCAACTTTCAGGACCTCAACAAAAAAGAAAGAAGGAAAGAAAGAAAGAAAGAAAGAAAGAAAGAAAGAAAGAGAGAAAGGGAAAAGAAAGAGAAAAGAAAAAAACTTGCATGAAAACATCTGAGAGTATTTGCTTCCAAAAAATTAACTCAGTAAGTCTTCAAGATAATTTTGAAGCAGCTGGTGGGTAGATGCCATGAAACTGGAAGACAGCCACCAGCACTGAATTGGAGGTCCCAGCGGGATGTGTAGAGAAATCCAAGGAGGCAATTTTGATAAGTGCAGCAGAGCAAAAGTTGAGCCATGAGCCACTCAGCAGAGCAGAAGTTGATCCACTCCAGTTCCTAACACTGTGACAAAAATGCTTCGAAAAGCAACTGAGAGGAAGAAAACATGGTTCTAGTTCAAGGTTCCAGAACATTCAATCCATTATCTTCTGACTGTAGAGAGTCAGTCTTGAAGTGAAGTAGAGCCATTTGGCAGTGCAGCATGTGGTACATCTGATGGTGACTGAAATGCTCACAGACATCAGGGCCCAGCCATACCTACCAACATCTCACAGGTGACCCACTTCCTACAATTAGTCCTAATATTACCCTAATCGCTTTTAAACTTATCGATGGATTGATACATGAACCAATTACCTCTCCATCATTATCCAGGGACAAAGCCTTCAACATATAACTCTTAAGAAGTAATTTTATATCATCACTCAAATATGTGTAAAAGTTTCTAATTTAAGTGTATTTATGACCACTGACCTAGAAGGTAATTCAGATGACTAATGGGTGATGTGTACCTTGTGTGGGCATCATGCCAGACATGGGAATGTACTACGGATGCTGAGGCATTTTGCATGTATGGCATGTTCGAAGAACTGAAAATTTACACTATTTAATTTACCAAGACAAATAGGAAACTTTAAATTAGGTTATATTGCAAATTATAATCAGAAAGCATAGTATATAAACTATAAGCTCAGGTAGCAATCTTGAATTTTATTTTGAAAACTGTGAGCTATTATTATTGAAATGATCCATTTTGCCTTTAAAGGGATGTGAGTGATTCCATATGAGATAGAAAGTTGACTTATCCAAACATGTGTATGTGTTTTGTGTGTGTGTGTGTGTGTGTGTGTGTGTGTGTGTGTGTGTGTGTACGCGTGCGCGCGCGCGTGTGCGTGTGTGCAATTTTAAAAATATTAGGAAAACAACATTGATTTTCCCATTTACTAAAATTTAAAAACCGAACATAGGGTTGAAATTTATTTGGAGGAAGTAGAGAAATAACAGCTTCACGTTGAAAAGTTTCACCTCAAAATGTTAAGTATATGAGTTATCTTTGAGAGAAAGTGCCTGGATAGAAATACAGCTTTGAACTATTATTGCAAAGATGAGAAATATCAACCCAGAAGAAAATATTTGCAGATCCATACAGTTTTAAAGTGTTTACAAGGAATTATTGCCTTTTGTCTAGTTTCTATACTTGGGTCTCTTACAAAACTTTAAGTATTTTCTTTCAAAAAGGATTCTGCCATTAGACCAGCAAGCTTGCCAACAGTCTGATGGCAATACAGACATGTGATACTCATATCAACAGCGTATCCATTCAGCACATTAAAATAATTTCTAAAGACACTGTTGAGATAGATCAGTTGGTAAACTGCTTGCATTTAAAGTATGAGGCACTGAGTTCTAGAACCAGAATGCTTGGGAAAATGTTGGATACGGTGGTGCACAATCACAATCTCAGACCTGAGGAGGGAAGACAAGTAGATCCCTGGGCTCACCAACCAGTCAGCCTGGCTTAATAGATGAATTCAAAACTCAGAAGAGACTGTCTTGAAAGAGGTAAATAATAATGTTTCTGAGAATAATAATTAAAATTGCCCTCTAAGTTCCATATACATGTGCACAAATGCTCATGCAAACACACGTATGCATCTTTATGCAGACATGTGGGTGCATGCACACAGACACACACACACACAGACACACACACACACACACACACACACACACACACACACACAATTTTAAATACCCTGTGTCTTAGGGTTTTACTGCTGTGAACAGGTATCATGAACAAGGCAACACTTGGAAGGACAACATTTAACTGGGGCTGGCTTACAGGTTCAGAGATTCAGTTCATTATCAAGGTTGGAGAATGGCAGCATTCAGGCAGGCATGGTGCAGGCAGAGCTGAGAGGTCTACATCTTCTTCTGAAGGTTGCTAGCAGAATATTGACTTCCAGGCAGCTAGGAAGAGGGTTTTAAAGCCCATACTCACAGTGACAAACCTTCTCCAACATGGCCACACCTTCTAATAGTGCCACTCCCTGGGCCAAGCACATATAAACTATCACAGTCTGGTAACTGATATAGCCAATAATTTACTAGATATCACCATGTTAGTTTACATATTGGTGCACAGAGAAAAGAGTTGCGGAAAGATGATGTTATCCTTTAGCTTAGAAATTAAGCTGTGACCAGATCTCTAGTTGGTGAGAGCATCATACCCAAATTTGAAAGAGTATTTCTACCCAAGTTTAACAGACTCAAATTATGTTACCAATTCTAGTTTTGTATAGACTCGCATGTATAACTGCTAAGGTATAGACAAGAGTCTCTGCCTTTCTTCATGTGTATGTTCTGCCATCTTAGCAACCCACTGTCCAAACACACTAGCTGCAACGTTAGAGAAGTAAGTTACTTTAACCCAAACTGCTTTTCTCAACTGTAGTACAGAAGGAAAGTTAGTGGTTTTCAGATGCTTTGGAAAAAGAAACAACTAAAAGGTTGTTACCAGGATTCAAAGCATTTAAGTAATATTTGACTATTTTTATGTTCATCTTCTGAAAAGTTTTTTCAGTGAGTTCCTTTATTTATCACTTTGGCAGTTAGACTAAAGTAAAATCACCACTAAGTAAAAATACGTTTTAAAATTGATGAAGTAGCCTGGTAAATTAACAACAACAACAAAAACTTTCCATGATGTAGCTTTCTCATATTGATGCTTGCCTTCTGACCTGGGGGGTGCCTAAATCTCCAAGCAGAAGTTGATCCTGAAACATTAGCTCCAGAACTGTGAGGAAGAAGAGGGAAAGCATTCTGACCTGCTCACTGCATGACCGCTGGCTTCTACTTTTAGAGCCATGCTGACCTTTCTCATGAGCAGGTTTTAAGGGAACATTCACATGGCTTTTGGAGAGTTAAAAATATTTTTGCTCCTTCACATTTGAGTTTGTATGATTAATGGTCATACATCTATTATTATTATTTTATTGCCATGGTTTGAGGAAAACTGATGTTGTTTTGACACATTAGTGATAAAATAGTCTAAAAAATCATCTTCTCTTAAAATAGCACTAAACTCTGGGACCAGGGAGATAGCTCAGCCAGTAAATAGAACTGCTGTCAAGTCTGAGCACCTGAGTTCTGCCTCCATACTGCATATGATAGGAAGGACACAGCTTGAGATACAGCCTTCTGTTTCTTACTGGGTTCTCATCACACCCTCCTCCGTTAATGAAGTATGCCATTATTAAGGAGTACATAAAGAGTGATACTTTAATATCATTCAGGGTTGATAGCCTTGAGTGAGATAAAAGAAAAGTTGTCACATGGGTTTAAATGGAACAGATGTGAACTATTGGTAGCTACGGCATACTAGCGATCACAACAATAGAAGGTGTAATAGCGCAAAAGCTCTCAGTGAGCCTTGAGATGCCAACTGGTGACAGCTGTATGGGCTAGGAGTATCAGGAGGAGCCGTATCTCCTCTTCAGCATGTTCTTTCAGCTGGGGCTATAAGCCTCTAAAACCAGCAAGTCTCCTCAGTTTCAGGTCTGAAAGACTGCAGCCACTGTGTGATTCCTGCTGTTTGGGTCAAGCAAGCTCCTTGCTAGGGTAGAAGTCTCAGGTCCTGGGATCTTATGGTGAGTCTATTCCTGGTGAGATCTCACAGTCAGACTTCTTTCTCTACTGAGCCAGCTGGCAGGTTGCTGGGCTCTGATAGTTCTCTCCTTCATTCGTGGTCATGACCAGCAGCTCTGCATTTGAGGTACCCAGAGGGCCCAAGGTTAGAGGATTTCCAGGGTGACATAATGGGTACTGCCTGGCTAAATACAGGATGGTGTAAAATTAGGAACAGAGGAGACCTGTCCAGCTGGCACTGGTGGTGGTGACAGGCCATGAGCATACTGGAAGTTGCCAGAATTTAATAGTCAGATGCACTGGTCTATGTTGCTGCAGATGTAGGGAAACTAGTGAAAAACCTGTCTTTTGCAGGTTGCTTTGGGATTTTTTTTTTTTTTTTGTGGGATGTCTACTGTTACATCATGCTAATGGCTATTGGGACCAAATCTCAGTTCTTCATTTACTCTTGGTACATGAGTATGCTGGATGTCAGAAAACACTGTATGGGGATGGGGATCCACTGACTTCCAAGAAATAGAGAAACCTGCTCCAGCAAGTTCTCCTCTGGCCTCCTTACATGTGTGTGGGTACATATGTGTTGGGATATGCATGCATATATGTACATTTTCCTTTAGCAGCCAGAGGTTCAAAAGACCATTAAAAGCTTGTGTGTGGCATCCCACTTATAACATAGGAAATGAAGAAGGCAGAGACAGGGAATCCCTGCTAGCCAAACTATCAGACTTAGGTACCTCTGGCTTCAGCAAGATGGGGAAAAATCCAGACAGACACCAGATATCAACTGTAGGCCATCACTTGCATGGGGACACATGTAAGAGCACACACATATAAACACATACATGCATGCATGCAAAACACATGCATAGGTAATAAGAAACAAAATTGTAATTTTTTTTCAAATTGTAACTAAAGATAGACAAGAAGTGATTCTTGGGAAAGTGTGCGTTATTCTCTAGAATTTAGGACAACATTGATGGAAAATTTGTTCCAGAAAACACTGTCTAGACAGTTGAACTGAATGCACGTAGGAGAGAGGTGAGCAGTCTTATGACAACCAGTCAGGCAGTATACTTCTTATGCACTAACAGAGACAATGACCGAAGAGAGAAAGGACATAATCTCAAAAGAGAGAATTTATGTCACCAAAATTGATCACTCATGTACAACAACAAACGGAGCCCCCTGGCCTGGAATCAGTCACTTCCTGGAATTAATGGCTATGGAAGCAGAGAATGAACTATGATTGTTCCTCCAAAAATTCATTTACCAATTAAAGATGTGCTGTTCCTGCTGAAACACACCTCTTCCACTTTAAATGTGACTGCTGTGTTGTTGCCACTGGTGGCCAGTACCCTTGGTGAATTACACAATGGCATGTCAACTCACCTCCAAGATACAAGGAAACAACACAACTGGACACTTTGCTCTCTGAAGTGAGTAATGCCCACACTGACCCACCTCTAAGAAAACTGAAGTATGATGATGGGTTTGCAGTATGTCTGATTCCTTAACCTAGGAGTGTGTGTACGGAAAGGCTGAATGTCTACTGTTTTCAGTTGATTATAACTAGTCAAAAGTAAGTGAAGTTGAACCTCATTTTTAGGAGATTAGTGGTATTTGTATAAGCTATAGTCAGTGGAATGAATGCATATAGAAATAATATAAAGACAAAACTTTATGCCTCTCTGTGTGTGTGTGTGTGCGTGTGTGTGTGTGTGTGTGTGTGTGTGTGTATGTGTGTGCACATGTGCATGCGTGTGCATGTGTGTGTGTTTGTGCCTCTGTGTGTACCTATGTCTATCTTTAAAGAGGATTTAACATAGCCAAATTTTAATTATTCTTTACAGAAAATGTCTAAGTCACTTTACTCATTTAATACCTTTAGAAATCATCACACAATGATATTGACTGGATATTACATGTTTAAAGTGAGTTCCTGGGCTGGAGATGGCTCTGTGGTTAAAAGCACTGACTGCTCTTTCAGAGGTCCTGAGTTCATTTCCCAGCAACCACATGGTGGCTCACAACCATTTGTAATGGGATCTGATGCAGTCTTATGGTCTGTGTCTAAAGACAGCTACAGTGTACTTGTATAAATAATAACAAATAAATAATATTTTTTAAAAAGTGAATCCCTACAAGGCTCCCAATGTGCTGTTACATTCTGAAGCACATGCTTTTACTTTCAGCTACTTTCTCTTCTTGGGTCAGAGTGTCATGTATCCCAGGCTGGCCTCGAACTAACTATGTAGCCAAGGGTGACTATGAACTTTGGATATTTCTGATTCTATTGCCAACTACTGGGTTTACAAACACCATTATGCCTGGGTTGTGTGGTGCTGGGCATAAGACTCAGGGATTCATGCATGTTAGGCCAGACTCAATGAGCTGCATCTCCAACAAACTGTCCAGTGTTCTAACTGACTGATACATTTATGTCAATGTCCTGAAAACTTTTAAGGAATTTTTTTTCTCATTTGCTCTTATGCACCCCACACCAACACCATTATGCATTTTATAAAAGTATAAAACACATTTCAAATGTGATTTATTTAAATTTCTCTGAACTTACAGCATGAGATTCACCAATCCATATATTTCCCATATCAATTAGATTTTCCTATGATAACTTCATCTTTTTTTAATTTTCTAAACAAAAATTTAAATCTAGCATTACATTAGTTAAAAGGACATGAAAATTTAATTACATAATTAACTTTTAACTAATGCTACAAAAATCAGAATAAACCTTAGCAAATGTAAATTCTTCTGGCCTTTTGAAAGATTTATTTTTACTTTATATGTATGAGTGATGCCTATGTGTGTCTAAGTGTACCATGTGCATGCAATGTCAATGAAGGCCAGAAGTGGCAGGCAAATTCCCTGACATTGGAGTTACAGGTAGTTCTGAGCAACCATATGCATTCTGGGAATGAAACCCAGGTTCTCTGCAAAAGCAATGAATGCCTTTAACATCTGAGCAGTCTCCCCAACCCCACTTTTAACCTTTTATTCATTAACCTTTTTTAATTGTTTTAAGGTTTCCCATGTTTTCTGACTCTCTGAGACGATTGTTCCCTTACTCGGTAAAGTTCTACAGTGTTACAGCCTCTGCTTTATCTCTCTCATAAATGTCACTACATGCAGTTGACGGCATCTCTGACCTCCATCCCTAACACTATAGATTTCTGTCATGTACTACAACACATTGGTCAACAGAATGGACAAATAGGATCCAGAAAGTTTTATTTATTTAACCAAGCTAATTTCTAAACCACAGTTCTGCATTCCAACCTATTTTCCACAAGACTATGTTGAAGTGGAAGTTTTCGGTTGGGTCATAGGATGCAGACTCACATGGTATTTTACTGAGGCAAGGCCCATAAGGGAACACTTGATATTTGGAGACAGTATAAATAGGATGCAACAGACAGTGACCTGGAGCTTGCAGAGCTGACTTTTGCAATGCTTCCTTGGTCTCGTGTCTTCATCTTTGCTGATCTTCACTTTGTTGAGAGAGGCACAGCAAAGAACTTCTCCTGGCATCCTGTTTGATTCTGGTCTCTTCTGCTGACTCGTGTCTATTTGGCAGACGCCTGGCAGTTTCTGCTGGATTGTGCCATTACTGCTGATTTGTGTTTAGTATCCTGATACTGCTGAACTGGACTGCTAGTATCCTAAAAAAGAGATTGGAATCTCCCCCCAAAAAACTACTTCTAAACAGATCCACAGCCCCTTGTTCTATTTACTATCTTTTCTCCCCTACCTTTGGATGGTAGGCTGGGGACAGGAGTGGAAGCATTTGAAACCCTTTATTAAAAGTAGATTTAAAAAAAAATCTAAGCCTATACTCCATTATCAGAGGAGGGGAAAATAATGCAATATCCAGAGAAAGAAAGAAAATTTAAAGATATTGGCAATTTTAACGTAATTTTTAAATAAAATATCAAAATGGCTAGAAATAAGGAAAGCTAGACACTCAAAAAATGTGGATAATCTGCCTTTCATACCTTAAGGTATCAGAAGAAACATATTGACACTATTCATACCACAGAGTCTGTGTCACATGACATCTGCAGCTGAACAGCTTTAATGATCCACAGAAAAAGTGAATCAGTTTTTAGAAAATCATTTCACTGTAGAATGAAGCTACTTGGTTACAAAAAAAGAATTCATATGTGGCAGCTTGAACAAGAATGAATGAATCCCTTGGACTCATACGAGGAGAGACTTAGGGAGTGGCATTAGGAGTTGTGGCCTTTTTGGAGGAAGTCTGTGACTAGAGGTGGGCTTAGGGGTATCAAATGCCCAAGCCAGGCCAGTGGTCCTCTTCCCTCCTGTTGCCTACCAATCCAGACATAAAACGCTCAGCTACATCTCCAGCACCATGTCTGCCTGCTTACTGCCATGCTTCCCACTAAGACAATAATAGACTAAAACTTTGAAATGTAAGCTAGTCCCAATTAAATGCTTTCCTTTATAGGTGTTTCTGTGGTCATGGTGTCTCATTGCAGCAATGGAAACCTTAACTAAGACAGCTTGCTCACAATTATTCCAAACACAGTAACGGTTTAAGATGTATAAATACTACTCTATTTGATTGCATCTATTTCCTGATGGCTTTTTTTTTTATATTTAGGTTGTTTCCTGGCCCATTAAATGGCACTTTGGCTTCTGCCATGGCGTTCTACAAGTGTATGCATTATATTCTCATAAGAATTACAGCTACTAGCAAAAGGAAGTTAATAAGATGCTGATTACCAAGAAACACTTTGTTTTCCATCTGGTCTTTCTAATCATCCTTTGCTTCCTGAACATTGAGATAACAATTATTCTTTTCAAACATACATATACATACACATACGCATACGCATACGCATACGCATACGCATACGTATACGCATACGTATACACAGATAGATAGATACAAAACTTGTGAAATAATTATTGTGATATACAGACATAGGATCATACGACACCAAAAATCAATAGTCTTAAACATGTCCATCAATATTCAGCTTAAATATAGCAAAGGATTGATGTAATCAATGAAATCACAATAATAACACAGTTATCAGAGGCTTGGCACATGCAAAACACTTAACTAATAACAGTGATTGCAAGTAATTTAGATAGGAAATAATATTGCATTTTGCTTGCATAAATAGTGTCTTATGGTTGGAGTTTTCAGTTCTGTGCTGTCCATTTGAACAAAGTTTGGGATTACTTTAAATATAAAATCACAGGGTAATCTTGAAATGCTAAAAGTCTCAAAACTTGATAAGTAAAACACACCATACTTTAATGATATTGACAAAAATGAATATTATTATTTTGGTTTAGACTGTCTTATTCAGGTAATATCATCCAGCCACAAAAAAGGGGATTCTTAACTGTTTTTTTTTTTTCAAGTCTCCTGTGTTTACCAAAATTTTATTGCCAAAGAAGTCAATAAAGCTGCACTTTGCTTGGTTTACATGGATATGGATTTGCTCCAATAATTACATGACCCTATTGTGGGCAAACTTGGTCCAAATGGCAGAAGCTAATCCATGTGAACTTGATCTGGTCAGCAGAGTGCATCAAAGCAGAGTGCAAAGAATGACTCAAAGCAAGGCTCTCTGTGAGCCTGTGCCTCTGTGCACACACCTGCCTTAACATTCTCACCTAGATCCCTCTTGACCTAACTCAGTAAAGACTAATGTTGGTAACATCAGGTCTGCCTTTGTTCTCAGTAAGATCTATAGCCTCCTAATTTTCCCAGAGTGGCTAATGATAAATGGAGATCACATACTTACTAAATTAATTAAATGATGTAGAAATCATTTTCTGATTAAAAGTCACTGTAGGTGAATAGTTTGCTACAACCAACTGCAACCATCTCTCACTCTCTTCCTTCCCTGTGCCCTTCCTGGCACTCATTCTATTCATCTTTTATGCTGTTCATTAAAACGTTACATTTTATACCCAGCATTGTTCACACCCTACAAGGATTTTATCACTTAGATAAAAGCAATCTCCTGGCTGCACAGCTGGCTTCCGGTGTAATCTAATTGCTTTTGTGATGTGGTGAGGACACCTAATGCCATACAGAGCACTGCTGAGCTTTCCCCACACATGTAAATTAAATTACTTGTACATGAACTTGTTTTATAACATGTAACTGGAAAGAGTTTCAGCTCATTTAGTGAGATGTCTAACATCAAATCCAACTGAAAATGTGCACGCAGTGACTAGATATTTCCTTCGTCGTATCTCAAATCCCTAATGTTGGCTTTGTATCACATGTCTCCAAAACATAATTTGGTTTATGAATATTGACATTTTAAATGTTCACAGCACAGTGTATGCCTGGTTTTTTTGTTTTTGTTTTTTTTTTTTTGTTTTGTTTTTTTTAGGAGTTCCTTTTGTTTGTCAAGTCTGATGTACTAATCTAAATATATTGCCAAAAAAAAAAATTGAGTTGAATCCTTGTTTTGTTTCCATGGATATTTTATTGTTATCAGCATATGACACATCACTTAAAAGCCTGGAGTACACACTGTGCAAATGAGCTGACTAGTATTAATCTCTCAGCCTTACACACTTCCAAGAGAGTAAATGCGACCTTCAGTCTTTAGGTTGTGTTTATTTTCACTTCTAAATTTAAATGTTCACATTTAATGTGGTTTTTATTAAACGTCTGCATAGTTATCCATAAGATGAATTTTTCAGGTTCATATTATAACTTATTTTTTTGAGTTGAGGAACTCACAAAGACTAGCAATAAAATTAAGTAATGACTCTACTAAAAGTTTAACATAATTTCCTTCATATTTCACTTTGGAAATTGAGTTTCGGATGGAAAATAACAATGTTTATTACATTGTGTTATCGCTGTCTGTTGAAATATCAGCCAGAAACACAAATTAGATAAGAATTAGGCGGAAAGAGACAGTTTGTGAATAAAATGAAATGAGAGTGTGAAAGTGGAGTTCTGAATTATGTAAAATAGATATCTTAACATTACTAGGGAATAAAAGCATATTTACACAATTTTTTAAACCTTTCTGAATAGAGCTATGCCAAGCCCGGTTTTACCCAGAAAACAATGTCATTGCATTCCTGAGTCCACACTTGCAAACCACAGAACTTAGGAGGGTCAGAAGTTCAGTGAGTTCAAGGCCAGCATGTCATTTACTGCAAGAAGAGAAGGGGGAGGAGAGGAGTGGGGACACTGAGGGGACAGGAAAGAATGAGGAGGGGAAGGGAGAAAAGGGAAGGGAACAGGACGGAATGGAACATGAAGGCAGAGAAGGAGAGTTAAGAAGATAGGAGGCGAAGGGAGGAGAGAGGACAGGAGGGAATGGAACAGAGGGTCAGGGAAGGGGAATTAAGGAGAGGGGAGGGGACAGGAGGGAATGAAACAGGTCAGAGAAAGGGAGTTACGGGGAAGGGGTGAGAGGAGAAGGAGAGGAAGAAAGCAGTACTGTGAATGTGTAATACTAGAAGACATTAGGGAGCAGTGGGCACGGGAATCAACCAGCTGGTCTAAGAATCAAAAACAAATGGATCAAGATGCATTAAAAAGTATCACAGTGAGGCATTAGGTAGGAAAGTGAACAGCGAGAGTGCAGACACAGGACAGAGAACAATCATCCTTAAAGAGAATGGAGCTCCATGTTACATTCTCACAGTCTGCATTGAATCCGTTCCAGCAAAGCTGAAAAGCACTGCATAAGTGCAGAAACTATTTCTGACAAAAACAGGGCCATGGGCTTGTGTGTGAAAGCAGGTGCCCAGGCAAAACGAAAATAACATAGAAACGTGCAAGCATAACAAGTTGAGAACTTAATTACATAAATATCAATTGAGAAGGTAAAGTCTCCTAAAAATAGACCTTTCCATGATAAAAAACAAACAAACCAACAAAAACATGTCAGATTAGTAAAGTGGATTAAGGCGTCTGGAATGCTATGTTTCCCATTCATTGTATCATGAAGATGTGTGAAATTGAATATGTGAGAGCTATTCAAGGTATTTCTGCCAAAACAGGGCAAATTCCTTACATAGATGAGTCTCTTGCTTCCAAAGCCCTTTTAGGACAACAAAGAATTAGTGAGCATGATATTCTGTACAACATTAAATGGGTGACATTCTTCTAAATTTCTATTCATGCTTAGTGAGTATTCTGGGGGGAGGGAGAGAAAGGTATCAATTATTATATAGTTGAAAATTTAATTGTCCTCTGTAACTTTCCAGCACTGACCTTATGAAGAATTCATGCCAGCTGTATTCTGCTATTTCTCAACTTTCTATTAAATGCAAAAATTAATTCAGTGTTTATAATACAGCAATAAGATGTCTGATGTCTCAGTGGTTAAGGGCACGAATTGATCTTCCAGAGGACCCAGGTTCTATTTCCAGCATATGCAGGCAACTCAAGGCCACCTGTATCTAGCGCCAGGAGTCTGATGCCCTCCTCTGGCATATGCAGGTTCTTGAGTGAATGTCTTTCACATTAGCCTGAATGGGAGAAACAGCTATACACAGAGTAATAAACGAATGAGTCTTTATAAAATACAGTAGCAAAAATAGATGTCTTTGTTAATGAAAGAAAGTTTTAAAATGTAAGACAAATAGTTGAATAATTGGTAGTCAGTATTCCCCCAGAGCAGATTACTAAATTCTAAATGTAATATTAAAACCATATATGATGCAAATGTAAGCAGATCAGACAGACACTGAAGAATGTATCCCTATAAGCACTGAGTCCTAAGATAATCCTGTACTCTCTGGCAGATTTAAGTTAAAGTAATAGCCCCTCCTAAAACTAAAATATGTAAAAGTATAGTCAGATCTGGAGTATATACGTGCAAAAAGGATAAAACTCTTCATGTTTTAGCATCTGTAACTGTAACTATAATAAACACAATATATTTTCATTCTCTATTCTCTATCTATTTATCTATCTATCTCTATCTTGGTGTGTATGTGTGTGTGTGTGTGTGTGTGTGTGTGTGTTTGTGTGTATCACAGGATTTTCAAGCAAGGCTTCCTAGAATTGGTACTTAATGTAAGTAGCTTTATTCATCTGAAGAAGCCAGTGAAAATTGCAAAGTCTCTGGGTAAGTGAAGTAGCAAGAGTAAGGCGCTGGGCCATGGAGCAGCCTGGTTCATCTCAGCTGCAAGCAATTTTGTGCTATTGAGAAGGAAAGAAAGAAAAGGAGGCGTTCAAGATGAGGTCGGAAGACTGGCAGGAGCAGCCTCCAGAGCGTGCCAGTGCATGGCATTTAGGAGCTTGATTTAGAAGGTGATGAGGAGGTGCTTGCAAATTTTAAGCATGAAAGCTATAGGCTTGTATTAAATTTGTAAAGCCACAACTCCAACATGAGTGTGGAAAATGGATTTAGCACTTCTGTTTCCCGTAATCTGGTAGACTGGGAATTAACCCAAACAACTATTTCTCTGGATGAAGCCATGATTGAAAGTAAAATATACTAAAAACTACACTCGAAATCTCCCTCTTTTTCAAGCACATTGCTAAGGAATGAAAATGTTCATTGAAGCAGGAAAAGATGGGCTGGGGGATAGCTCAGTCCCTAGAGCACTTACTGGGCAAGGAAGCACAGGGATATAACTTTGACCTCAGTGCCCACATGAGAGTCAGGACTGCTTCCGTGTGGACATGGAGACAGGTGGATCCCGGTAACTTTCTAGTTATCTAGCCTTGACTGTGTGGTGAGACGCAAGCCAATGTTAGATCATGTCACAAAAGAATAAAAGGTAAGACAGAAGCTGGTAAATGATACCTGAAGTTGACCTTCAGGTTTCAAATGAACATGCATCGAGATGCACATGTAAACGCATGTACACTCATACTTGAACATACAAGTGAACACACACACACCACAATAAATATTTTTATTAAGAAATTAAACAAGTATATAAAAATTGAATGTCAATTTAGACCCCTAGTGCAATTGTGTAACCACCAGGACCTTGAGTCTCTAACCAGGAAATGGCAATACACAGAGGCCAGTGTCTGAGGATTGGGCTTTACTGTGTAGGAAGAATTTGAGACTAGTTGACTAGCACAGATAAAGTATCAAGACAAAGAGTTGTTTGATAGGTTGGCAAGTAATCGGGAAACGGAGCCAGAAACCACGAAGACCGACGTTTATGACATCAAAGACAGAAGGCAGCTTCTCATTGATCTCACTGGAGTCATTTTGCTCCTCCATTATGGTGTGACAATGAAGACAGGAATGTTCTCTTAGTCTCAGGAGACAACTTAGAATTCATAATTGGAAGAAGACATGGACAGTAAGGAACAAATCATAAAGCAGAATAAAAAAGGAGAGCAGGAGAGGTGGAGGGAGAGAAGAAGGAGGGAGGTCCTGACAGAAGAGGTGTGATGATTTGAATGAGAAATTATTCTCCCTATAGACTCAAGTATTTGAACACTTGATCCTGAGTTAGTTTGCTGTTTCAAGATGTTATGGAACCTTTAGGAAAAAAAAAGTCTCACTGGAAGAAGTGCTCACTGGAAGTAGGCTTTGAGGGTTTATAGTCCCACCCCACTTGCAATTCACTCCTCCCCTTGTTTGCTATCGACTATGTGATCTCAGCTTCTTGCTCTGACTGCTTGCTGCCATGGTTCCTCTGCCATTATGAACTCTGTCCATCTGGAACCATAAGCTAAAATAAACTCTTCCTTCCATCACATACATTTTCCTATGGTGTTTTATTACAGTAAAGGAACAAATTCTGGGGGAAATACTAATTACTTGTATTTAACATGCCGTTGGCCATCGGTGAGAACAGAAAACACACACCTCAACCAGAGTATCAAGATAGCTGCTGGAATCATCTAATCAGCCATGTTGCTTCTTTGGGCTCTTTTTGGATGTTACATAAAGGATTTAGGAGGTCAAATAGAAGAGTTTTCTTCTAAGACAGTGCCTCATCCTTAAAATAGTCTACTGATGAGTACAGGGTATTAAAGTGCCTTTATAGTCTTTGTGTCTTTCTTGACACTGCGAACTTGATGCTAGTGAGAGACAGCATGCAAAGCTAACACTCTCTCTACAAAACGTATAAGACTTAAACAGTCCTAACGACAGCTGAGCTTGGCCACACAGAACTTGTAGCTCTCACAGAACACATGAGAGGCCTCAGAAGTTCAAGGACAACCTGAGCCTCATAATTAGACCCTGTCTCAGACAAAACAACACAGAAAGGATTATTTCAATAACCAATCAAAAGCATCCAAGTAAGCTTTTTCTGCCTTTCAGTTCATGGTATGTGTGAATGTTGGTATGCAAAAGTGTATTCCTAGACACCAGAAGTGAATGTATCCTTGTGTATCCTCAATAGTTTCCTACCTTAAGCTTTTTTGGTCAAGGTCTCTGACTAAACTTGTACCTCACTGCTTAGATAGACAACCCCAGAATCATCCTATCTGCATTACAATATTAGCACTATAAGTATACATCCCTTTACAAGATGCTAGGGATTGACTCCTGTCCTCATGCTAGCATAGCAACTATTCTAATGACTAACCCATCTCTGCAGGTCTGTCACTTTTGCAGTCTCCACATAGTGATCTCTGAAGTCAGAAGTCTATTTGTCCCATGACCCTGATGCTTACAGACTTTCTAGTTAACAGAACAACTGAATCTTTGCCCACCAGCAGTATCAGCTTGCAACTAAGCTATGTCTCTAATTGAATCTTTAAGTGAACTGCTGTCTCTCCTATCATCTGACTTCACCACTGAGATATCTAAAGCAAGTACAGTACAGACCATGCTTTTCCAAAGGTATCACCTATCAAATCATAAACTAAATTAAATTGACTATAAACACTCTTTTTTAGTAATGTCTTGTATACTAATAATAATTTTAAGAAGAAAGTTATAGCAATTTAAGTTACTTGGGAAATATTAACTACCCATTAATGTTGGACTCAGTCATATGAGCTGGCCATCGGAAATCTTCTAGATGGGCTTCAATGATGTGCCATAGCTCTTGGTTCTTTGGTACTATAATGAAAAGAAGTCACAAAAGGCAAAAATCAGCTAGGGTGAACATGCAAGCTGATGGACGTTACAGATCTGAGTCAGATCCCAGACCTTAGACATAAATTCCCATTATCTTATGCCAATAATATTTTGTGGCTATTATGAAACATTTTGTCACTGATAACAGAAGCTCACTCTAGAAATGCATGCTTGATATTTAGAACTGAAAGCCAGATGTAGAAAACTTTGAAATGGTGATAGTGAAGAACATGAAATGAGAGAAAAGGGAGGGAGAGACTGAGGGAAGGAGGGAGGGAAGGAGAGAGGGAGGAAGAGAGGGAGGGAGGGAAAGAGGGAGGGAGGAAGAGAGGGAAGGAGGGAAAGAGGGAGGAAGGAAGGGAGGGAGGGAGAGAGGGAGTGAGGGGGAGAGGGAGGGAGGGAGCAAAGGAAGGAAGGAGAGGGGGAGAGAGGGAGGGAGGCAAGGAGGCAGGGAGGGAAGGAGGGAGAGAGGGAGTGAGGGGGAGAGGGAGGGAGGGAGCAAAGGAAGGAGGGAGAGGGGGAGAGAGGGAGGGAGGCAAGGAGGCAGGGAGGGAAGGAAGGAGAGAGGGAGTGAGGGGGAGAGGGAGGGAGGGAGCAAAGGAAGGA
>JANHMN010000008.1:71862134-71935527 GCA_030674055.1 Rhabdomys pumilio | reverse complement strand
GAGGGAGGGAGGGAGGGAGGGAGGGAGGGAGGGAGGGAGAAAATAAAATCCTGGCAGGTTCCTAGAACAAACGCATCTACCTCTAGAAAAGCTGTTTCTATAAAACAGAGAAGATAAAATAGTGATTTCAGAAAGTGAGTGAGCTAGGGAAGAGGGCTGTTCCAGGTCACAGAAGGTACTGTCATCCATTTTGAGCTCATCAGTGGACAATTTTAAAACTGTGGTGAACAGCAGGTGACTTCTTCAGGTTCCATAGCCCCATTTGGTAGGAATCTCAGCAAGGGTCACCCCCGTAGGCTCCCAGTAGCTATTCTGACAGGTATAAGATGGAATCTCAAAGGCCACCTCCTGTAGCCAAACAGGATTTCCAGTGGAGGGAGAGGGACATCAACCCACCACAAAAGCTTCAAGCCAAAATTTGTCCTGTCTAAAAGATACACAAGAATAAAGATGGAGTAGAGACTAAGGAAAAAGCCAACCAATGACTGGCCCAACTTGAGACCCACCTCATATGAGAGAACCAATCCCTGACACTATTAATGTTATTTTCTATGCTTGCAAACAGGAGCCTAGCATGACTCTCCTGAGAGGCTTCTTCCAGCAGCAGATGGAAACAGATGCAGAAAAACACAGTCAAACATCCAGCAGAACTCAGGGTGTTTTGTGTAAGAGTCAGGGATAGAATTGAACTATCTGGAAGAGTCAAGAAGACCCACAGAGTCAACTAACCTGGGCCCAGGAGGCTCACAGAGATTGACCCACCAAACAAAGACCATATAGGGGCTGAACCAAGGCTCCATACACACTTGTTGCCAATGTGAAGCTCAATCTTCACAGCCCCTAAGAGTTGGAGTGGGGCTGTCTCTGACTCTATTACCTCTCGTTGGGTCACCTTGCTGCCAGGTTGAGCCTCAGCAGCAGAGAATGTGCTTAGTCCTGCTGAGATTTGATGTCTCAGGGTAGGGTGGTACCTAAGGGAAATTCTCATTCTCTGTGTAGCGGGGGGTGGGGGGGGAGTGAAGTAATGATGGGAGGGACTTATAAGGTTGCAACTGGAATGATAGAGGGAAGGGAGGGCTGCCATCTGGATATAAATTGATTAAAAAATTTAAATTATTGAAAAATAAAAGAGAGAGAGAAAGCCGAGTGAACAGGCCTGCTTCTTTCTGTGGCTGGACATTTCTAAGTTTTTGATCCAAAATTTGCCAAGTGATACAGTGGCAAATTATACACTCAGAGAGATAGACCTTGATCACCTCAGGACCTTAGACCTCACCTGCATTGAATTAGGTCACTTTCCTGTCTCCTCTACTATGGTGAAGCCAGGCTGAAGACTGCTTACCTTCGTGCTACATATGATTAGATGTGTTTGCTTGATACTTATCCAAAAACTGGTTTAGAATTTACCATTTGAACAATCCTAAACCGATTAGGTAGGGCATTTGCTGTGAGAAGCACATCCTCATTTTATGCTTTGTAAGTTAGCATGATCTTAAGAATGGTTGGTTTTTAAAGAAATACTCTTTTTCCTTCAGAGTATGTCTCGAGATTTATGTATGTAAAATAAATACCATACCTCTTATATATAAAAGATGATTTGTACCACAGGTTTATAAATGTTAACATTCACCTATAATAATATTTAAACAAAAAGGAAAGATAGAGAGACTGGACAGAGACAGACAGGCAGACAGACAGACAGACAGACAGACAGACAGGCAGACAGAGACAAACACAGACACAGACAGAAAGAGGTCGAAGGACCAATAAACATCAGTTCTACTAGCATCACAAAAGTGTGACTTTATATTTTGATTTTATATTTTGATTTTAATTTGATTTTATATTTTAATTTTCATGGTTACACAGAATATGTTTTAGGGACTGGAGAGATGGTTTAGCAGTTAAGAGAGCTTACTGCTCTCCCTCAAGAGGAGACCAGTCTGTTTCCCAGTTCCCACATAAGGCAGCTCACAACTGCCTGTAACATCAGCTCCAGAGGATTCAATATTCTGTTCTGGCCTCCTTGGGTGCTTGAACACTCACGGTGAACATACTCACTCACTAAAATATTATGAATAAATATTTTTTTTAAAAAATGTGTTTAATTTTAGGGCCTTTTATTCCAAGAGGTATATGAAAGGGGATCCCTCTAGTTTCGTTAAGATATTTAGAACTTATGTTTGTGCATACACAGAAGAGACATAGACCAGGATAACCCCGGGTTGGGCTTATCAGTTCCCTGCAGTGAACTGGTTTGGATCAATATGGAAGCAAACCAGAAGAAAGGAGAAGACGACTTTATGGTGACTGTAAAAATGCTTTCAGTTCACGTTCATATTTATTATTTTGAAAACCTCAGATCATTTAATTAAGTCACCTTATCTTTTGCCTTTAATTCTTAAAAAGACAGCCATATTAATCCAGACAAATAATCTCTTCAGAAGTTTAAAAGTCTATCGATTTTTTTTCCTTCTAAAATCTCCTCAATAATATGTATCCCTGGAGAACTCTATAAAAGGGCAAAGATGTCTTTGCAGCCGGGGATCATTCAGATACTTGGCACTTTAAGGACTTCTTCTTCTTATAAATGTCCCTGATTAAGCCCTTCTGTTCGTATCCTGTAATTTAATTTATATCATTATATTTTACACAGAATTTTCTCATTTCTGCTTCCTGATTCACACACCATTAAGTGTCCACTTATGTCGATGATAGTCTTATAAACATCAAGTGGGTTTTTTTCCCCCTTCCTTGCCACTGCTAATCTTAGTAATATACCTCTTTTTCTCAAATGGACAGAAAGAGTGCTAGCTTTTGTTAAAAATCTCTCTAATATGTTATATAAAATCATTTAATTTTAAGCCTCAGTGGAGAATCACTGCAATTGGTAAGCAAATGCTGCAAAGGAGAAAGCTAAGAATTAATTCTGTACCTCGGATTCAGTTGTATCTAAACCTTGTAGAAAGCTATGACGCTTTATTTACAGCAACGTTGCCTGAAATATTCCCGAGCATGGTATGGATAACTCAGATGATAGATATGAAAATGTCACAGAGAAGGCCAAGTAGCAAGGGGTACAAAATTCCAGCATCGCCAAACTAAAACGAAGACAGCTGTGGGATATGTAAGCTTTCACAGTTTAAGAAAATAAAGGAATAATAAAATACCATTAGCAATGAGTTACTATTCACTGATGAGGGCTTTAATCTAATCTTTGGATGGTTTATCATCCCTTTAAGTAGAAGATAAACAGAGGTAGGTTGCTGCCACTGCTGTGCAGTAAGTTTGACTGATGGTTTGAATGCATGCATTGTATAAATGTTTGCCACAAATGAGTCACACATATCCGGGGAATCCACAGAAATCTGGAGGTAAGATTCTTGGTACCCACCAGTCAGGAACTGTTTGAGTACTTCAAAGGAAAAAGAACAAAACTCCATCCTCAACTCTCAGAAGTCTGAGAGAATTTACTTTAACTGTTAGTCAGCCTGAAATGCAGAAAGATCCATAAAGACTATCCAGTTGCCTTACCTACTCTCCCCGTGTGTCCCAGAACAACTATAGAAGGTTCTATAATTTATTAAACTCATTTTTGTATTTACTTATTTAATTTATTATTATTTATTATATTTATTGTTGCTGTTGTTGTTGTTGTATGTGCACCTCTGTGTCAGGTGAGTGGCCAACCAGCAAAGGCGGCTTTCTCTTGTACTGTATGTTTCTTGGATATTAGTACATCAGATTTGGAAGCAGGTGCCCTTGCCTGCTGAAACATCTTGATAGCCCAGACTCATTTTAATAAGCAGCAGGGCTTGGACCAAACTTGGATCTTCAAATGAAATAATATTAATTTATTCATTATAAATATATTTTACAAATTGGGTCATGACTATTATATTCCAAGAGAGAACACTCGGTTCCAAGTCTTTCTGCTTCCTCTAACTGCCCCATTATGATACCTAATGATATTTATCACCCTGAAATATGTCATCACTGGTTCACATGTCGAAGTGCCATATTGACTTTAAATAAGCAAAGATTCAAGCCGACAAAAAGTTTGTATTACTGATTTATCTCTGTATGATGGGGGAAGTGTTAATATCTAATACTAAAAGAGAATATAACAGCTGAAACCCTGTGATTTCCCCATCACATTTCCAGCAGAGTGGGAATGAACATCAGTCTAATTGAGTTCAAAGGAGTCAATCTTTCCAGTTCTTCTGTCTCCTCTTAGAGAGCCATGATAATTCAGTCATAAACCAAGCTCGTAGCATGCTACCCAATAAGGTAACCTTACAAGATCTATGCTTAAACCTAAAACAAAACTTTAAAATGTCTCAGAGCTTACAGATTTTGTTTTTAGGTTTAGGTTTGTTTCAATACCAGGAAGAATATGGAGTTCTTAAAATTATTAAATCTTTAATATGATAATAGCAGATGAAACATATCCTTTTATTCCCATCTGCATCTGCCGGTTCACATTTCTCACCGACTTTACCTGGCCCCATGTTCTTCTTTGCTCTGGATCCACTGAGAATATTGTAAGGTCTCTGTCTGTCCACATATATCTGACATCTTTATGAAAAGACATGTAATAATCACAAAAGAACAGGCACGTGGCATTGGAAAGATGGCTCAGAGGTTAAGAGCCCTTGCTGCTCTTCCAGAGGGCCCTGGTCAGATTCCTAGCTCCCATATAATAGCCAAAGCTCTGTAGGTACAGTTCCAGAGCAACCAAAGCCACCCTTCTGGCTTCCATAGGTGCCAGGCACATATGTGGTGCACAGACATACATAATTCTGACACTCACAGAGTCAATTAAAAAGAGATCAAGGAAGCAAAAAATTAGTTGAGAATTAATTACTAAATAAAATCCTTCTATGTAGTGAAATGGATACTCATTTTAAATATATTTTAAAGTAGCTGTTTGTATAAATGATTGAAATAAGAATACTAACTCATTGGTGAAATATGTTTCACCTGAGAGAAAAATAACCTGAAACTGTGTTCTTATTCTAGAGAGACACAAAAGTATCTTTAGATATTCTCAGTAGCAATGTTTCACCTGACCACAAGATGGTGCCAGGACTCTATATGTTCAAATCTTTGTTCTAACTATTTTCCATTTTCCAACCAAAACTGAGCTGCATTGTTTTTTACTATTCTGAAAGCAAAGATGGTGTTTCAAGAATATCTGACCATTAAGATAGCATTAGACTAGTGTTTTCCCCTCAAACTAAGTTACTGAATTATTTTATTTTATAATGTTTTAATGGTTCTGGAGTTCTGAAAGAAATCTTTGTTTTACTTTGTTTTGGCACATGTGGCTTAATGGTCAGTCTACAGCAGGAAGTCCCAGAAGTCAAGTCTGTTCTCCTCAGTTTGGGGTCACTTTTCCATTTCCAGATCATGACTTTTTTTCTCTGTGAACCTTTTTAATTTTCTTTTAACTTTCCAAGATTTGAGGCAGTTACTTTTTGTGTTTGGCATCTCTGGTGGTTTGGGTAAGGATGGTCCAGTATGTTCACATATTTTATTTGAATGCTAATCATCAGGAAGTGACACTATTAGAAGGAGTGGACTTATTGGGGTAAGACTGACCTTTTTGTGGTCCTGAAAAGGGACTTTGAAGTTTCAGAAATACAAGTTGCATCCAGTGGCTTTTTCTCTTCCTGCTGCCAACTTCTCTAGCATCGTGTCTGCCCGTGTGCTGCCATGCCTTCTGTCACGACAATAATGAACAAAACCGCTAAAACTGTAAGCCAGCCACAATTAAATACTTTTCTTTATAAGAGTTGTTGTGGTTGTTGCATTTCTGCACAAGACTAGAACACTGGTTAAGATAGAGGTTGGTACCAGGAGTGGGATGTTGCTGACCATGTTCCTTGTTGGTAGAATGCAAACTTTGAATCTTTAGATGACAAAAGGACTTTAGGAGGAGCTTAATGAGTCATGTAAACGTGAGCACTGAAGACAGTGTTCAGGATGATTTGAACTGCTGACGCCTGGCTAAAGAGAGTTCCGAGGAGAAGAATATTAGTAAGTGGCTTTGGGACTTTTCTGATAACAGTGTGTGTGTGTGTGTGTGTGTGTGTAGAATGTGGCTGTTTTCTGCCCTTGTCCAAAAACAGTCTGCCTGATACTAAATAGAAGACTTTTCAATTGATGATGTTGCCAAAGAAGATTTTAAAACCTAGTATTGACTATGCTGCTTGCTAATTATTGGATACTCTTATACAGATCTATAATAAGAAGGCACAAGATGAGCAAAGAAAAATTAAAAAAAAAATGTAGTTTGGAGAGAAAAGATGTAGGAGGAGCTAAGGTGGGAGGAGTAAGGAGAGAAAGAGGAATGAGAGAGAGGAGAACATAGAAGCAGATGTGCGAGTGTCTCTAGGAGTCAAAGGTAGTTGGTGTATTTATGTTGGGTATTGGTTTACACCTCTGATTGTATGGGCATCTTGTTATTGAGCATTACTAAACATAAAAAGCCTTTGGATAATCTAAGCATTAGAGTCACATTTGTATGGAGCCCACATGGATGGCGGGATGGTCTGGGCTCAGCCAAGCATTGTGGAGACAGCATGGTAGATTGACAGAGCCATCTCCCACCCTGGTGTCTCATGGGTGGCAGGGCCAGTGTCTCTGACTGCCTGAGCAGACCGCCCAAGCTGAGCGGCAGCGGTACAGCCATAGCCTAGCCACTACTGGCTGCAGGCCTAGGCTAGTTGGGAACATGGTGGCTGATTAGGCTAGTTGGGAACATGGTGGCTGATTAAGAAAAGCCAGATTGAATGCTGCCGTTTTAAATATCTCTCGCAATAAAAAGAAGCACTGGTAAGTATGATGGAGGTAAATCCAGTGCTCAAGGAAACAAAACATTTAAAGAAAAGCCTGATTCTAAATGAAATAAAGGAAGTGGTGATCTCAGGGAAAGAGTCCACCTTGCTAAGCTTCCATCTTGTGAAATTAAAGAGCTTAGGCAGTGAAGAAAAGCATCAGCAAGAGAAAGCTAATGGCAGTGGATTTAAAGAAGGGGCAGTGTTTCAGCACCATCAAACAGAAAAACTTGGCAGCTTCATCCACAAGAATACAAGAAAGGGGTTGTGAAAATTTCGCCGTGGCTGAGGCCAGGTATGGTCAGGAATGTTCTTGCATGAAGACCTAAGTAGGATATTGGTAAAGCTTGGAAAGTCAAGCTTGGGTTTATTTGAGACCCAATAATGTTGGAGACACTGGAGTCATGGGCTACCTATCAAAAATAAAAGGTTGCAGACCACCAGGAGTAGAACCAGCCAAGCAAAAAAAGTGGTGTTGCAGTCAAAAGAGCTGAAAGGAGTTGGCAGTCTGAAGCATTCTTTCACATCAGACATGGAAATGCAGAGTTTGCAGTCTGACCTGCTGGTTTTCAGTCTCTTTCTGACCCAGTATTTCCTTACTTTCCTGTCCCATTGGTAATGTATATCCTGTCCCATTGTATGTTGGAAGTATAGGTCCTGTTTTTTTACTTTTATTTTACAGGGGTTACCATTAAGAGACACCCATGAGTTTCAAAAGAGACCTAGAATGTTGTACTGTTAAACAGTATTAAGACTGTAACAGACCTTTGAAGTTGGACTGAATGCATTTTCATATTATGATATGGCTACAAGACTATGGGGGTCAAGGAGTGGAATTTGGTGGTTTGTATAAAAATTTCCTCCATAGGCTCATATTTTTGAAGGCTTGGTCACTGAGGAGTGGCACTACTTAAAGGTTTAAGAGCTGTGACCTTCGAAGAAGTGTGTCACTGGGAGTGGGCTTTGAACTTTCAGAAGCCCAAATCAGTCCCAGTATCCCCCTTTCTGTGTCTCTCTCTGTCTCTGTCTGTCTATATCTCTCTCTTCCACTCTCCCCCTCCCTTTCTCGCTCCCCTCCCTCCTCTGTTGCCTGTGCCCTCTCACCATCTCTAGCACCATGTCTGTCTGGGTACTGTCATACTTCCCACCAAGATGACAATGGACTAAACCTCTGAACCTGTAAGCAAGCCCTATCAAATGCTTTGTTTTCAGAGTTGCTGTGCTCATGATGTCTCTTCATAGCAAAAGAAAAGTGACCAAGATATATATATATATATATATATATATATATATATATATATATACACAAGGAAAATTTTAAATGAAAGAAGACTTAAGGGGCAAATGAAATGCTTTTAAAACACCAGTTTTGGAGCAGGCCATTGCTTTCTTTCATTTAGTTTATGTATGTGAATAATGTGTATTTTATTAATCACTGTCCCTATTTTACATATAATGATTTGGGATTAAAATTACTAATTACCTGACCCCCTGTAGCAAAATTAAAAGTTTCAATACTGAAAATATATTGCTGGACACTGAGGTCTATGTGTATTCTAGAAGACATTCAGTTTTCAAAAGGGTTTCATGCTCACCCCTTAACCTCTTTTACTTATGTCAGAATCTTGGACAGGAAGATCCCTCTGAACATATAAAGAGTCATTTAAAAATCATATCTAAAAGCTCTTGAAACTCCATAAACGATTTGGTAACAAGTTTTCTCCTAGTCACTGTAAGTACGTTCCAAATAGACCACCTTCTGTCAACAACACCTTTAATGGAATGAGACGCTCAGTGTGGTGACAGCGAACGTGTCAACTAATGAGACACTCATTATATAAATTACATAAGTAAAGATCGGTGCCATTTAAATCTTTTAAAAATGTAACTTCACAGTTTCCTAGTTTATGAAATGGCCATGTGATCCTTGCCTGCTGACTGACTGTAAACCCCTGCTTGCAAATTCTTCTTCCTGAAGATGGGGGAGCCTCTTTTGTTAGAGGCTGTTTGTTTACTTGGGAAAGGGCCCCTATCCTTCCTGTTTTGATTGCAATACTGGGGTTGTCTTTTTTTTGTTAAATCTCCCTGACTGTATTGATGATCAAGGTTCTTGCCAGAAGACATGTGGGAAGCTGGAGGCCATGTCAAATCTTGAAGACCCTCATTCTTTTAATGGAGGCAGGTGTAACTCTGGACACCTGGTTAGTCCTCTCAGGTGTGTTACTAATAATCTGTCCACTTCATTCTACCAAACAGCATGCTTTGAACACACCGATAGCAACACCCACAATCACTCCCAAGACAAGGCTCTGTCTAAACCTTCCCAACTTAGTAACAGCAACGGATTAGACTTTATTTGCCTTGAGGCAGCACCTTTAATGAATGGGTTTCCTGAGATCACTCTGGCCCATTAATAAGGCACATCATGAATGTACCTTGAACTGACTTTCACTTCTAGTTTGGTGTTTGAATAGGCTTATTTTTGCAAAGGATTGTAATTTAACTTTATAACTACATCATCCTTCTCTCCTCCCTTGTTTATCCAACTACCCATATACCCCTCTTTCAAATTCCTCCTTTTCACTAATCATTACTACGTGCATATATTTATGTGTATATACTTGTGTATTTCTAATATATAAACTATTCTGTTCTGTTCACATAACGCTACCTGAATGTGCTCTTTCCTGGGGAAGATCACCTCTCCCACTCCCGCTTCCTTCTGTTGCCTGTAGTTCTTTGTGTAGGGTTGAGGTCTCGTGGGATTTTTCTCCATCCACTTTGATACTTTTATTGGTTTCCTTCTTGGACAGTTCACATTTGGACAGTCACATTAGGGAGACTTTATGGACAAAGCTCCTGATATCACTAGGAGACAAAAATCTCACAGAAAAGTCCCTGATCCTATGGCCCTTTCCCTACCTCTCCACGGTGTTCCCAGAGTCCCAATGGAGGGGGAATTTTAATGTTAACTAAATAGATTGAGGACTTACTCTGTCAATACTGCTAGGTCTTCTCTCAAAGCTCCATTTTCTAATGCTCTCCAATCTTTGTAAATCCAGATTCTCTCTTTGCTTTGCGTCACTGGCTCATATATCCTGGATAATGATGAAAGTGATCAGTTGCCTGTGTAAAGATATAAGTGTCTCTGAATCACCATTACCCGTGAGGTAGCAACAGAGATTCACATATACATTTTATGTGAGGGTCCATAGTGACTGACAACTTAAATAAATCAATAGATTCTAAGATGTTTAACAAAGCACGTGTGCCTGTAACTGAGAGCACATTTCCAGGGAGGACTGAAATATGGGAGAACAATTCACGGAGGAGATTTCTCTAAGTGTGAGAATGTCTCTCTAAATGTCTTCAATGGACTGAGAGGATATATGAATAAAAGTGAGAGCAAAGAAGACAGCTACGGTGTGCAAATATCATTGTTCTTGAATGAAGGTACCTTCAGCCTTTCAAAAAAAGACCAGAGCTAGGGATTCTACAAGGACCTATTTGAATTATGCCTCAGACTTAGCCCATATTATTGGACCCTGTTATGCTAAGCTTCTTGGAAAGAGTGGCTATGGAGTACATAACTCTCCAGTAGGTAGATCACTACCCAACTTTCTGTCATATTTTACAATGTAATAAGTCCCCATATATATGGTTATGGTTCTGTGTCTCTAAAACGTTCACAACTGTATGTGGATGCTCAGCTACTAGTATCTTCTAGAAGAATATTCCCTGTAAAGAAACAAAGAGGTTGATGTCTGCAATAAGACATTATTATTGATTAACTGTGCCTTGCCAAGTCTAATTCACAATGTGAAGATGAATCTCCCCGTGAGAAGTGACCAGTGACCTTTTCATTCACTTGCTCTAAAGGTTGAAAGGCACTGCTTTGTTTACTTCAAGAATAAATATTCTTGTTTTATTTGTGCAGAGGTTTCCACGACCTATAATAAATTTCAGCCTCAGCTCCATAAGAGCAGCACACCAGGTAGCTGCAGCGAGCTTTATCTGGTTGTGATAAAGCTCCGTATCCCCTCCAGACACACCTTTCATAAACACTGGATCTCAGAAACACTGCTCTTATTAAATCAGCCTGTCTGAATAATACAGAAACCATGAATTTAAATTATTGCTGGTATTCAGAGAAAATGGGAGTCTTCTGGCCTTTAAATGAGAACTTCCACTTTATTTCTAGAAAATGAAGTTATTAAGTTGTAAATCAGAGCTGTGCCTAGAGTCCAAGTTATTCATGATCTTGAAACTATGCTAAGGTATTTCAGCAATATTGCTCTGTATTTTGTGTCCCCTCAAAAGAATCTTCAGTTTGATATAGGAGGATATGAAAAGCTTATCAAGTGTTTTGATTGGAGCTTCTTATTTTTATAAGGAAGTAGGAGGAGGTTTGTAGCAGATGGGTAACAGGCCCCTGGCATACTGTGGACTAGTAGAGGGGGTTCGTCAACTATCATCAGCTATAGAATTCAGCACGACTTCAAGGCAATGTATGCTGTTTTGATGAAGGTGCCTAATTTACACAAGACTTTTTTTCAACTTGAAAGTTATTCTCACTATGTATTTTTCTATTTTAGGAGTGAAGCACTGGGCTGATGAGAAGGCTCACTGGGTTGAGAACTCCTCTCCTAAAGATGTGGCTTGAATTCAATCCCAAGAATCCAGACAACTCTTGGAGGAAGGACATGATTACCTCAAGCTCTATTTTGACCTCATCATATGCACCAAGGCTCACAAAACCTCTATGTACACACACAAAACAGATGCATCTATATTAAATCTATATACTGAACTGGAATACTCCAGAATTTTGTGCATTGAATCTCCAGGTCAGTGGTGCCCGGAAAAATGCAATGTTAGAAGCATTTCCTTATAGCTAGCTCTGCTGTGTGGTGCCACTCACTCATCTTGTACTGCTCATTGGTTTAGTTCAGTGTCAAAACAGAAAATTTTCTGGGAGAGGAGAGGTTGGTGGGCTGAAGGGACAGGAGTTTAGATTATTTATATGTGCTTATAATAATACCAATATGACATCTGGTCCACTGCTGTCTCTCAGAGCCTCAGTTCTCTGTGTTGAAGAACTCAGCCAGAACTCACTCTCCTGCAATATAACTAAGGCCCATTAAACTTTAAATCAGATTTACTCAGACTCACAAACCCCAAAATGATCGAATCTGTCATTCCTTCATCTTCCCACCATCTCCTTCTTGGTGGGTCTAGGAAGAGGGGTGAGCCCAAAGGACATATTTGTAATCACTGCTCGCTCTCTCAGAGAACCCCTTTTGTGTGGTGAGCTGAACACTCCACACAGGAAAATTGATTTCCCAATTCTGAAGTCAAGACCTACATACATAAAATATTTTTTTTAAATAATCATTACATGGAAACAAACCCAGAGATGTCTATGCGCTTAATCCATCTGTGTTTACAGTGATGAGAGTTTAGAGCCCATGTGGTATGGCAATAGAAACCAGAATTACTCAAATGTGTGGCATTCATGCATGAAAGCTAAGTTAAGTCATAGCGAAGGGTAGGGTAAAGATCAACAAAACATAACTGGTTCTTACTTGTGTTCTCCATGTCTCTACCTGAAAGTTCACTTGTCTCATTTTAATTTCTCCTTCTTCCTTTTCTTGAAAAAAAAAGAGAAGGAATTTATTTTTATTTTATGTGTAAGAGTATTAGTCTTCATGTATATCCATGTACCATATAGGTACAGTTCTTAGGAAGACCAGAAGAAGGTGTCAGATATCCTAGGACTCAAGTGACCAATGGTTACAAGTCACCATGTTGGAACTGAGCCAAGGTCCTCTGGAAGAGCAGCCAGTGTTATCAACCATTAATTCGATGTTATATGACAAAAATTTTCCTGAGGCGATGCATCACACACATCTATGCACCCCAGAAGGGATCCCAATGGATACCACCGAGTCCAACTTGATGATCCAGTGAGTTTTATTGTGGTTCCATACAAGAGTATGGGTGAGTGGTTACTTATAGAAGCACAAATGGCTCAAAGAGATCTGCATCACCAAAGACATCCCCAGAGTAAGTAACAGCTCACAAAGCTGGTAACCTGGAGCATGATGCACTGCCTGCAGACAGCTCAGCAGCTGGATTGGGTGTCTTTCCAAGGGTGTTTGTTGATCTAAGCATCTTCCAGAAAGCTTAGAGTTTTGCTGATTCCAAGAAGCTGGTTTTCTTTGCTGCTTGACTTTCTGAAAGGAACTCTCAAGTTTTACTGCTTACTCTGACAAGGAGGGTCCTGATTAATCTAGTCAGTTTTAGGGATTTCCTGAGTTATTTTGAGTTGTTTATCTTGCTGCCTTCTGTTTCAATCATGGAAGAAACTGTAACAAGATATCCATCTCTCTAGATTCCACCTTATTCTTTGGCACTAACTTACACTACACAGCTGTTTTCAGCTGTGAGCAGCATTGGGGTTCAGAGTTTCTTAAATTCTGTAAACTTGGGGGGTAGATTGGAAGGTAATATTTATCTCCTGATAAGAGAAAACACCAGATGAAGTTTCTAAAATTTGGTTCAAAGTCTACAGTAAAAGAAATTACTCCTTTTTTTCCCCCTGGAAAAGCTCTTAATTTAGTACAACTGCCACATTAACCTAACGAAAAGAAGACTTGGGAGAGGTTCAGTCAATAAAGAGCTTCCTTGGCAAGCATAAAGTCTTGAGTTCAATGCCCAGAACTCACATAAAAGTGCAGTATAGAGCTAACTTTATTGTACACAGTTGTAATCCCAGCGATTGGTGAGGCTAGTAGTTGAGACAAGAAGAAGGAAGACTCCCACAGGGAGAGTGTTGGTAAGGTCACAGTCAGATACATCAATCCTCTAAAGAACCAAGATTTAATCTGATGATGTGAAGGAGAAAAAAAGAGCAAGAAGATCAGATCATACAGAAGAGTAAAACTATACACAATGTATAAATCTCAGTAAATTAAATGCTGAAAGAGAATGGAAAAAGGTGAGGAAAGAGAATTTAAAAAGATGTTTATATTAAATGCTGGGGAGTTTTCTAAGATTTATGGCAGACTTCCAGCCACAGATCCAGGAAATTCAAAGAATATAAAATGTGATGAATTCAAAAACACCAAACATAACCATGTAATATTCAAACTGAAGAGAAATAAAGAAAAAAATTTAAATCTACTAAAGGAGAAAGGTTGTAGTGAACTTCCTGTAAGAAGCCACAGAAGCCTCACGATATTTAAATTTAAGAATTTTCTCTCTCCCACTCGTTGCCCATCTCCCAGTCCCTGCCTCATCCCATTCCTCCTCCCCTCTGTCTCCAAGATGATGCCTCCACCACCACCACCACCAGGCATCTCACTCCCTGGGACCTCAAGTTTCTTAAGGGTTAGGCACATCTTCTCTCATTGAGTTCAGACCAGGCAATCCTCTGCTATATGTGTTTCATATGGTGTGTGCTACTATTGTGTGCTGCCTGGTTGGTTGTTCAGTGACTGAGAGATCTCAGGGGTCTGGGTTAGTTGAGACTGCTGGTTTTCCTATAGGGTCACCCTCCTCCTTAGCTTCTTCCAACCTTTCCATAATTTAATCACAGGGGTCCCTGACTTGAGTCTAACAGTTGAGGGTAAGTATCTGTTTCTGTCTCAGTCAGCTGCTTGTTGGGCCTCTCAAAGGGCCACCATGCTAGGCTCCTGTCTGTAAGCATACCATAATATCAGTAATAGTGCCAGGCCTTGGAGCCTCCCCTTGAGATGGAGCCCACGTTGGACCAGTCACTGTACCTTCTTTCCCTCAGATCCTTCTCCATTTTTTGTCCCTGAAGTTCGTTTAGACAGAAACAATTCTGGGTCAGAATTTTTGACTGTGGGACGAAAACCCCATCCTTCCACTTGCTGCCCTGTCTTTCTACTGGAAGTGGACTCTATGACTTCCTTCTCCCACTTTCTTTAAGAATGTGGGCCCTGGTAGATTGACCACACTATTTATAGCTTATCGTTACACACAAGACTATATGCATAGCATGAATTGGACTCCTATTTGCAGGTAATTAAAAGCCAAAGGGCATAAGGTAGTGGTAGAGAAGTAGGTATTGATACTGGAGGAGTTTGAGGGTGAATAAAAGCAAAGTACATTGTATGCAAGTATAAAATTCTCAAAGAACTAACAAAAAAAGTTACAGTAAAACCAAGAGTGAGCTGGGGGACACATGCATCGTAGGGGTTGGCAGGTTTACTGCTTGTCTCAGTATGACTCTTTTTTCCATGTTTTACCCATGACTACTTATGCTGAACAAGTCTTCGTGTACTTTCTTACCATAAGAATATTCTATTGCAGAAATGCCAATTGATAACTTAATGGCTGTTTGTTAACTTAATAAAAAGAAAATTGCCTATTTTATTTTTCTCCTTATTCACTGGACCAGGAGGCAACCGTTTAGTCAATATAATAGAGACAATAGATTAGTGATACACAGAATTCTTTAAGAGTCAGATAGGATGTTACAGGCAAACTCTGCTAGCATTGTTAAAACAGTAAATTCTCTCTATGCAAACGGTCTCACTAACAGAGCAGCTGCCAAGGTTTGAAGTGTCAAAGAGGGAATTCGTAGCTCTCAGCACAAGGACAAGACTTCTCCAGTCCTTGCTCAGCTTGGTTACCATAGAGAGTATCTCTGCTTTATTCTTCATTTGCCATGAAAAATAAAAACATTGGAGGAGATGAAGAGAACAACTAGAAATAACTGTCACCTGAAATACAATTTGGGTGCTCACTGAATATTTTTTTTTTTTAAGAAAAAGGGAAAGAATAGCAATCTTGAACCTCATTTTGTGTTAGCGTCACAGACATAACACAAAAACGTAAGATCATTGTATGCAATCCCCTGTAATGTTTAATTGTATATTTTCAAGATACTACGTAAACATCGTTCATGACTGAAATAAATAAATGATTAAGAAAACAATAAAGAGAAAATTTGTGGTAATTACTCCTCAAATCCCAAGTAAAATAACTATTTTTGAAAACCCCTTAACAGCAAAACCTTGAGCTTAATTTTTTGTTGTCAGTGAGGTGTGGTTGTGACAGGAGGGTAGGAGGCTGGACTTTTAGACTTACAATTTTACTTAAATAATAAAAATGCAGCCAAATCACCAAACATGCTGTATGTCAAATAAATACGTCTACACATGACAATAAAATCACACTAGCAAAAGTACAATCGTGTGTTATTCAAGTAGTTAAAAGATCAATAAGTACATCTCAGAGGAGCTTTCTTTTGAAAACAGACTGTTATATGTTTTAGATTCATAGACACTTAAAAATAATTACATCAGTATAATAAGAGACAAACTATCCTATTTGGATATTCATTTTTTTAATATTTATACTCTTCAGCTTTCTGGTTTTTGATGGTTTACCTGGAATGACATACAGAAGGGTGAACTGTGTATTTTAGCTCTTGGTTTTGGAGGGCTCAGTGTGGGTGACTTAGCATGTTGTTTTATGGACATTCATGATGGTGGAGAGTGCACCACGGGACAAGGCTACTCATGTTAAGATAGCAAAGGGTCAGAAACTTCTCAGCCAGTTCCTCATGTCCCCCCTTTTCCTCCAGAGACCCCTCCATTGACATCATGTCTGTCCACCAACTGTGCCTACTGGTTCTGTTAACAGCTAAAATTACCAAAAGCTAGGACTGGTCCTTATACATGTGGGTCTTTGGAAATATTTAAGATCTGAATCCCGTCAATGTTTATCATTTCCCTCCAATATATTTTCTTTGGGGTTATAAAACTCACGATGTCTTCTGAATGAGCTTCAGCTTTATCTGTGTAACACCTGGAGAAACATACTCTACAGTAATACTGACCAAACAGATCTGCTTTAATAAATGGCACCGTAGCCTGTTCATAATGGTGTTCAAGATGCCTGAGGGTGAAGGGTGAGTCTGGGCCATACTTATAAGGATCCATAATACATAGTTATAGTGCAGCTGTTGAAAAAGAATTAATTTAGGGTTTTTTTCTTTCTCCTGTTCTCCTACTGAAGCTAATCTTGAGAAAAATAATTTCTTTAGTTTCCCTAATGTCTTAGACTTCACATCATTCATTAGCCTTTTGTGTTCTAGCATCATAGTAACTAATTTCTTTTGACTTTACCTTAAGATTCTGAGAGTCCCACCAGGATTCCTGTTCAATATCAGAAATAAAAGGCTCAACAAGACTATTATGTTGTCAGAGCCCACACAAAGGACATGGGACGGAGTGGGCTCGCGAGTGATGCAAATGCCAAGGAGAAGCTTTGGCTCTGACTTGGAATTTTCAAAATATCAAATATTTGGCCTTCCAAACTGCTTTCTCTTTGGGGGAAAAAAACACACCACACTGATAAAATATTCTCATTAGTAAATGAAAGGGACAACTTACATTGCCAACTCTCTTGAATAACTATCATCATTTAGTAGGTGGGTAAATTACTTACAAGACAGAAGTCTTCTTCTGACAGTTTCCATAGGTGTGTTATTTTAAAATTAGTGACCTAACCTTAATAAACTGTGTTAAACCAAATCATATTTATATTAAGAGTTACTCCAGCTGTGGTGAGACAGCCACTGGGCAAGAATTGCCTCTTCCCATCTAAAGACAAATTACTGTCCAGAAAAGGACACACTTGCAGAATACTTGACTGATTATATCTGCTTAGACAGAGTATTAATCAGCCCTTAATAATTCTACATCACTAAGGTTGGTCAGATGATCCTGGACAAGAAGGCTGAAGATCAGATGCTCCAACATTCGGTAGTATAGGGGCTGTCCAGGTGTTCAGCGGTCTCTATAAACTGCCTAAGTTTTAAAAGCTATGCTTTGTATTTCCCATAATTTCAGTTAACTCAGTCATTCTGAATTTCTGACGGGGTTGAAAACTTATAGTCTCATAGCCAATCCTGGCTATTTACTTTGAGAGAAAAGATTTGAGTGGATGGTTTTCAGCTGACATTCATTCTAAAGCCAAGAAAAAATCCAGGTTCAGAACTAAGTGTTTTAGGTTGGAGAGATGACAGAGGTTCTGGTTAGTCAACAAAATGATGGACTGGGTATTAGGACTATCTTGTACCTCAGTGGTACAAATTGGCATAATTATGCTCTAATTGTATTTTGAGAGAAAAGTTTTATTTTAACAGGAAGGGTGATATGTAGGAGGAGCTAAGGTGGGAGGAGTATGGAGAGAAAGAGAAGGAGTAAGGAGAGGAGGAGAAGAAGGAGAGGAGACGCTAGGTGATGAGAGAGAGAAAGAGAGAGAAAGAGAAGGGGGAGACATAGAGTCAGATGTTCACATGTCTCCACCAGTCAAAGATAGTTGATATATCTAGGTTGGGTATTGGGTTACACTTCTGATTGAGCATTACCAAACTTATAAAGCCTTTGATTAACATTTTTAAAAAATTGTATAAAAGCAAAAAGGAAAAGAGGGCATGGGATAGGTGTTCTCTAGGGAGGGAAAATGGAGAAAGGGGATGGCATCTGAAATGTAAATAAAATATCCAATAAAAAAAAAAAGAAAAAAAAGAATTACTCCATGTTGCAAAGTTCTACTAATTTTGACAAATGAATACTTTCTATCCACTGTTATATTATTGTACAAAATAGTGTTTCTATGTTTCTAAAGATAGATAGCCACTAATCTTGGTCTGTTCCTGTCCCTACATCCATGGATTTGATTTCTGGTAACCATCAAATATATCACTGTGTGTGTACAGAGTTAAGTGTCTGACAAGACGCTAACCACAGGCACACAGTATGATGTTTTTTACTCTTGCAGAATCCACACATAGCTAGAGCCTAGAATAGTGTGCCAAAATCAGCTTCTGCCACTTAGCGTGTACACACCCTGGATGTGTCTGTGTGTCTGTGTGTCTGTATGTCCATGTATCTGTGTGTCTGTGTGTAGCATGCTAACTCATTTCTTTTTGTTGTTGTTGTTGTTGCACAGGTGTCATCATTTTTCATCTATTGGCTGTTTGTGTTGTTATTAGGGGGCAATTTTGAGTAAAGTTAAAAGAAAGAAAACCACCTGGATTTTAGGTGAATATGTTTTCATTCAAAGTAAAAATTTTACAGTGATAATCTATTGTTCATCTTATAAGAATTTTCAGTTTTAAAAGATGCTGTAAAATTACCATCCAAATCACCATAGGGTCTTACATGGCTGCCAACAATAAGCATGGATTCCTGTCACTATGGATTTGGCTAGTATCAGGTGAATTAATATTTTATATTTTATTTCTGTTTGGAGATGAGAGTTCCCCTAGTCACTGTGGAGAAGTGGATTTTCAAGGTTTTTAGTTGCAGCTTTTGAAAGTCAACTTCTCACAGTCTTCTTGGACAATGTTATTCCTGGGTGAAGTATCTAATGAAGAGATTTGGTTATTTTAATTGGTTTTCTATTTTATTTGAGTATTGTGGACAAGGCTCTTTTATTAGGAATAATTTATACAGTTTCTTTAATTCTATTACTCTTTTATTTTCATTTTGTTCTTAGTGTTTATCCTATATCATGCCAGCTTTACTATTTTATATTTTATTAATTTCTATTTTTATCTAGATTGTGGATGTTCTATAGTTTCTTTAAGCTGCACTTTCTTGTCCCTTTAAATTACTTGTTGAAGATTCTCAACTCATAAAATTTCAACTTATCTTAATTGAAAACATAAATTAATTATGGCTAAGAATGTTGCCACATATTTTAATGTACTTATTTTCTTTCAATTCTGTTTTGTAATATTTATTGATTTTATCTCCCAATGTACTGCCATTGTCTTCAAAATATTTTAAAGACTTGCTTGTGTGTTTATTATGTGTATGACTATTTTTTTCTGATTATATCTATGTCTGTTTCTATAGGTAGAGATAGAGATAGAGATAGAGATAGAGATAGAGATAGAGATAGAGATAGAGATAGAGATAGAGATAGAGATAGAGATAGAGATAGAGATACATATGCATGTAGAGTGACAACAGAGGTCAAAAAAGGGTGTCTGATGCCCTTTAACTAGAGTTACTTCAGTGTAGATGCTGGAAATTGAACTTAGATCCTCTGCAAGGGCATCTAGCTCCCTTAACCTTTAGCCCCTGGCTCATCTCTCCAGCCCCTAGACTAGCTGAAATTTTACAAATAAATCACACCTATGGTTCTTCTGGTGTGTCTGCTCCTTACATCCGTATTATCTAGCCACATCATGTTAAGCAACAAGACACATACAATATCTGAGTTGAAACTTCATAGATGCCACTACATAAGTGTATGTTATCTTCAAATATGCCATTCACACACAGAGCTGTATTTTGACATTGGGCTTCAAGAAATACATACATCTACTAGCTGTATCCAGCTAAAATGCTTACTTGTGGGATTTTGCCTTCTTCCTCTCTTAAATCTCACTGGCTCAGAATTAAAATATTTTCAGTGACTCTACTCTGATATAAACATGTTTTATTTAACTTATCAAGTTTGGATTGCAAATGTCAAAAGCATGCTATTTGCTGATAACAAAAGTGTTTTGTGACTTTGCAGATTCCCTTTCAGCACAGCAGAATGCTGGTCACTCTGTTGTCTGACATCAATATGGCAACCTCAGAATTTTTTTTTTTTTTTTTTGGTAGTATGACCAAGGCTGATGCAGGTTTATTTTTTCCCAACTTTTCTTTTAAACAATTTTAATTGCATGCAAGTATTTACATCTAGGTTGAGGAACTAACAATACAATAGATACAAATAGTCAAGGAACAAACAAGGCAATATACTAAGTCCCGTGACCACTCTCATGATCACAATTTCTAAGGACTCATCAGGATAACAAAAATATATAAGCCTACTTCCTTGTCCTAGCCCACAGTCATATTTATGCCTGAGGCCTACTTCTTTGTTCTAGCCTAAGACATGGATTCCTGACTGAAATTACTTATCTGTTTTAGCCTAAAATTAGATCACTGCCTGAACTTACTTCCTTGTCATGGACCAATGTCAGATTCCTGCCTAAAGCCCATTTCCTTGTCCTTGGTCAATGTCAGATTCCTGCCACGAAGCCCCAAAAGTTCTCCAGATTTCCTCCCTTTATTTTGTTTAACATGACTGAGCCTGTCTTAGGTCATTCTGATAAGAATGTCCCCCCCTTACCCATCATGGAATATGCATTATCAAAAGCAATGCACTTATGTCTTGGGTTGATAAGGTGCTGCAGAAGGTTGCCAGTCCTTATCTTGCTAGCCTCTTAAATCTGGGGATCCAATTTTAGTTTCAAGCCATGTACTTTGACTGCCAACAAGACAAACTTTAACAAGATGGAATAAAAGTATTCCTAGAACAAAAAGGGCTAGCATGATCAAGCTATATATGCCATTCTTGAAGCTTGACCAAGATGGAAATACTGACATCAGGCTATGAATAATTTTATCAGCAGTATCTGCTGAATCAAAGCTCAGTGAAACAGCATTCTTTAAATTTATAATCTCAGTGTGCAAAGCTAGAACATCCAAAGAGGTGTTAGAATTACACCAAATACCCTGCAAGTGTCTTCGAACCTTTTCCCAATTATAGTGGCTGACATTGTAAATTTTAGAAGTAACACAAACCCATTGGTATTTGGCATGGCACTCAAGATGGCTCCTTACATTTAAACCCTGAACATCCTCTCCAATAATTTGAATAGTATCATAAAGAGAATCAATTTATTGTTCCAAACATCTATCTAAATTCTCTTGAATACTCAGAATATTAGTAACATTTTTTTTTTTGCTGGATGATTAACAAATGTAGCTGTCTTAACTTATTGTGTCAAAGCAATTGTAGAAGTAGTGGAGCTAGCTATTAATGCAATCAAAACTGCTATACCAACAATAATCAAGCCCACTACCCTCTTGCTTCTGCTTAAAGCCTGACTCACTTCTTCTAATACTTGCAAAATTTTCACAATATCATGATCCTGTAATACTCACAGGCAATAAAACAAAAGCTGGTTGATAGACCACCATAACAGACATGTCAGGTTTCAATACATTAACACAATTAGAAAGTGTACAATCAACACAATTTATATTGAATACTGTAGAAGAAACAAAAGTAATTTTAACATGACAACTAAAAGAGCCTTAACATGGGTATTAACACTTGTTTGAAATCCAGACCCTGTCCCAACTTTATCTCTTGCTAAAATGATAGAGAACTACAGCTAACTTCCAAATATGTCTCTGAAAATGTCCAGAGATAGCCTTCCAAATGAAGACTGTCATTTCCAATATTGGATTTATTTCTAGACCAGTCCATGAATGAGTCAGAATAACTGGTCACATTAAAGGACATAGAAGCATCATTTTAACTTCTCTTTTCGATTCTCTTTCCCACAAGGCCTAAAAGCTTGAAGCAAGGCAGCTTGTCCAATCTGGGACATAGGCAAGCAAAGGTGGGTCAGGAACATGTGTCCAATACAGCTTCCCAGTCACCACTTGTCAGGGCACTCAGTACACAGGTCAGCATCATTCTTGGTCCCAGCATCAGTATGTCTCACCACCATGCTCCTACAGCATCCTGTGGAAGAAACACAAACATGCCATCTTCCCCATATTAAATACCTGATCTGGATCATGCCATATGCCTGTAAGTGGATCCTTCCATTTCACCAAGGCATAAATATGCCTAGTTGTAGGATACCATAGACACCCAGAAACGAGTTCCTTGGCATTCAAATTTTAAAATTTTTAAATTAAAGAACATGATTTAAATAAATTAGTAGTTTACGGGGATATAACTCCTCCTTTTTTATTTTATGAAGATATTGTTTTAAAGTTCTACAGTATCTGTTTTTTAATACCTTGTCCTTGATTAAAAGGAATCTCAGTAATATGAGTAATGTTAAATTGTTGACAAAACATCTTAAATGCTTGACTATAATAGCCAGTTCTATTATAATCTGATTTGGAACAACCATCATAGAAAAACAATGTAGGCAACGACTGATTACATTTTTAGTTGCTTTTCCTGTTAAAGCAGTTGTAACTAGAAAGCCTGAATAGGTGTCAATAGTCACATGTACCTATTTTAATTCTTTAAAATCAGAAATATGAGTAACATCTATTTGTCATAATTGATTAGGTATAAGTCCTCTAGGATTAGCACCACTATGTGGTACAGGAAGAAACTGAGGACATTCAGGACAAGTCTTTACAATTTGACGTGCACATTCTTTAGAAATACCAAATTGTTGTCTCAAGCTATTACTATTTTGATGATGTAAAGAATGAGATTGTTTGACTAACTGTTCCTGTGTAAGGTCTATAACCTTCCTGGTGTACAGCTACAGCTTCCTAATAGGGTATTAAAGCTTTACCTGGAGATGAAAAAAGATGAATCCACATTAATGGTCCCTTTTGCCAAAGGACTGCTGTGGGCACATGAGTTATAGCAAGAATGTAAGCAGCCAACAATTGATTATAGTCTATATAATGTGTCTGCTGTCGGCTAATAGCTTCCTCCATCTTCTGCAAATCTGTCAGTCTCTCATCACTTAATTGTAGAGGGGAATTAGGATTTGCATCCCCCTTCAGAGTATCAAACAGAGGTTTAAGTTCTCCTGTAGTAAGCTTAAGATGAGGCCTTAGCCAATTAATATCTCCTAACAACTTTTGAAAATCATTAAAAGCAAACTCTCTCTCTTTTTTATTTTTTTGCCATATACACCTGTAAGCCAGAAGAAGGCACTAGATCCCATTACATATGGTTGTAAGCCACCATATGGTTGCTGGGAATTGAACTCAGGACCTCCAAAACAGTAGTCAGTGCTTTTAACTGATGAGCCATCTCTCCAGCCCTAACTATCTTTTCTTACTGGAATTTTCTGTGCCACAATCTGCTTAGGAAATAACTGAGGTCCCAAATATTGAAAAACATGACCTTTGAATATTTTCTGGAGCAACAAGTACTCCCCAAAATTTTAAAGCTTGTCGTATGAGAGCAAACGCTTGCAGTAAAACTCCTTTAGAGGAATCAGCTAATAAAATATCCATATAATGAATAACATACACTGAAAGACTCAAACTCCTAACTTCTTATATTAAAGCAGCAACAAATTATTTTTTACATAATGTAAGGCTAAGGCAAAACTTTCCAATTACTGCTTCATGGATCCTCCAAAGTTACAAGCAAATTCACTAAATGCTAACCTTCCACAGTCATGAGAATGTAAAGGAACAGTATAAAAACAATCCTCCAAATCTATGATAATTCTATATGCATTTCTTGGAATGGCAGCTGGAGTAGGCAAGCCATGCTGCAATGCCTCCACAAGTTCCGTAGCCTCATCAACCCTCCACAGCAAACTCTGCAACAATCTCCACCTGCCTATATTTTTCTTAATTACAAATATGTGTGAGTTAGGATCCCGAACCTGTGATCTAACTGCAAATTGCAGGTAATGGAACACTAGTAATTCAACCTCAATCTTCGAGTTTCCCTTGTAGCACCAATGCACAACCATGACTTTGGAAAGTGGAAGGCAACCTCCAACAATAAATTCAGTTTCTTCAAAATCAACACCAAGTGCATCACCCCCCCCCCCATGCTGTGAAGTTTGGCTGCCAATTCTTGAACATGAATGCAAGACAGTACAGCTTCCAATACCTCAAAGAGACACTGCCCAAAATCTTTTATAAGTTTTTATAATACATAAAATATTACCTAGTTTAGACGTGTCTTTAGAGGCCTGTTTCTCTGGGTTGGCTCATGCCACATGTTACTGTTTAGAATGACTTCAGTCCTGAGTCACCAGTTTTAAACCAACTTTCTGTTACCAATGCTACAAATTTTAATCATTCCCAATAAACTTATAGGCCAATAATCTATAACCAAGACATGCAGAACATATTTATACTTTTAAAACCAGTCAGAAACAAACATGAAGTGGCTACACACATTTACTTATTTAAACCGGACGAATTTTTTCTAGCTGTAATTTCAAGAGAAGCACCTTGTCACCTGCTGAACCCAATAATCATAGTCACAGATTTCTCTAGGAGAAATGACAGTACCTTACCATAGAAGCCAAAAAAAAAAATGCTTGCCCTTTTAAGAGCAGCTTTTACAGACAATGAGCCCCTGGCAGGGCTTCTCCAGCTGTGCTAGACTCCTAACTACAGGTGTAGAGCTCCAAAGGCCAGTTGCAACTGCTTTTGATTTTTACCTTTTTTTTAAAACTAGTTAAAAACTGAATCAAAGGCTGAACAACCAGCAGATAAAGTTTTAGCCATTTTTTTTTAACTTGAAACACAGAACATTCAAGCAACCAAACAAAAACACAGACACAACACAGACATGAACAGATTGGTGTACCAAGGACAGACAATAGACAGAGAGGAAGAGGACTAAATGTCCCATGAAAGGGACCCAGATATCCTACTGAAGGGATCCCAAACTAAGCGTTTCTCCAGTAGGAGCCAGAGAGGAGGCAGGACGTCTCCTGACCTCTGCCTATTTGTAGGAGAGCTCTGAGACAGCTTATGTTCATTTTCCTTCTCTTACTCCAAAGCATCCCCAGATTGTCGGGGAGGACTGCTTTTCTCAAACCCAAGTCTAGGGTATAAACTATTTCTAGTCAGGGTCCAGAAACTAAAAGCATCTATGAGAATTACCTTCACTTCTCTAGATTTTAGCATAACTAAACACATATCCAAAAACACATCTTACCGTTACCTTGTCCTACAAGGTTTACTAATGGCTGACCCAAATCTTCTTTACTTTCCTTTGCTTGCACTTCCAATTCCGGAGGTGTCCTTCACCTTATCCGGCTTACTGAAGCTACAACGTTGAGGTGCCATCTGACCAAGCCAGCTCAGTCACTCTATAAGTTCTCCAGCGCAGGAGTGAGGATTAAAAAGAAAAAAGATGATTAAACAACATTGAAGCATGACCCCAGCCAGTTCTGAGGCTGAAGGCTGAAGCCCCTCGGAATCTTCTTGACCAGCGTTTCCTGTTTACCCTGGCGCTTCTCCTCCTCGCTCTATCAATTCCCTCGTGAACCATCTTCCTTACCAGTTCTTTCTTTGTGAGTTTGTGCTGAATTTCGTTTTTAGTGCTTTATAACTTATATATTTAATGTTCACTCTTTTTAATATCTATTATGGATGAGACTTTAGATGTGATAAAATGCCAACGTGTTTGAGTTTCCCCAAACGCAGAAGCGCCTTTCTAGAGCACTCTTGCACTTGCCAGCATGGCTGAGAAGAAAACCTTTCCTTACTGTCATTGTACTTTTCTAGACGATGTATCTCTGACATATCTCAGAACTTTCATTTCATCTTTAGTGTTCTCCAATTTCACTCCTATTTTTTCCAAACATTATTTTTACTTTTATTTCTCTGTCTCAGCAAGGAAGGTAGGCGTTTTGTTTGAGGACCATTTTTATTTCTCTCCTACAACTTACTGCACCTACAGCTTCTGGGGCAGATGGATTATTGCCTAAAATACTTTTGTCTTCTTCCTGGGGAAAAACTGTTAACCCTCATCATCTTATATAAGACTTGGACGCTTGAGTTGCTTTAGTCAGGAGAATTCAAATGGCTGTTCACTCTATTCAGAAGGATTTGCTGAATTTCTGTTGTTGCGACAAAATACCTCACAGGATCAAGGTTAGGGAGATAGAATTTATTTTTCTTCTGGGGTCCATTATTTCAATCTAAGTTAATTTATATCGTGTCTTTGGTCCCAAAGCAATCTAAGTGTATAAATTATGGGAGTGAGACTGTGTTGAAAGGTAGGTCTTCTCTCACAGAAGACAGGAAGCAGGGGCCAGAAAAGGAACTAGAGACAACGTTCAAGATAATGCCCTTGTTCCCCTAGTTTCTCCAGCTACAACACATTTCTCCATGAATTCCCCCCCAAAACACCTGGGACTGAGTATGGAGCACTCCATCCTGCGTGGGACTGGTCTGGCTGAAACCAGAGCAAGTCCTGAACAATGCCATCACTCCATTTCACTGGACATGTCTCAGATAAGAGGGTTACTTTCTATTAAGAATGCTCAAAAACAAAATAAATAAACCGACTCTCAGAAGACAAGATCTATGGGTGAGAACTAAACATCTGGGTGTAGATGTAATGATTTATATGCTATGTAAAGTTTGTCTTGGGGTTATTCAAATGCTGATTTCTCTGCAATCCGGACACAGCATTGTAATGCTTATACCAAGAATCTTAGGTGTCAAGTCTGTGTGAATAGTACTTTCCATTTACTCTCTGCCTTGTCAATAAATGCTGATCACCCAGTGACTAGGTAGAATGGAGAACAGGTTGGGATGACTACCAGCAGAGGAAAAGGAGAGGGAGAGGTGGAGGCAGATCAGCAGCAGGATGGAGGAATTGGAACCATGAAAAAGAGGTCTGAAGAGACAGATGAATAAGATGTGGTAGTATCATGGGATGGGGCTAGGAGGTAAACAGATTAGCATAGGAGAGGGAGGTAGATCAGTTAACTGTTCAGTAACTGAGATGCAGATTTGAATAAGTCTTATTTTTTCTGTTTGGTTACTGGGGAATAGCATAAGGTAAAGAAATATGGCCTCTGGATTAGTTCACTGCTACATTTGTAGTAAGAATAACTAATTTACATCTTGGTATTTTTTAATTACTAATATTTTAATCAGTATCTTTTGACTGAAAAGGCTATCATTCAAACATTATTTGGAAAGAATTACAACCATTAAAGAAATATTATCAGTTTTATTCTCTCTCTTATTCTTTCTATATATCTTTTCCCAACTTCCCCTCTTTCCCTCTTCCTAGTCTGCTCTTTGAGATCAGGTAGGGATTCCAATCTATTCTGGAACTCTCTATATTTCAAAAACTGATCTCAAATTCTGGTCCTTCTATTTCTGCCTCTCAAGTGCTTAGATGACAAGCATCTGGGCAGTTAATTATATTCTAAATGTACCTTTACACAGTTTCTTCTGTATATGTGCTCCGATAACTAGCACCTTGATGTTTCAGTGGGAGGCTTATTCTAAAGTCTTATTGGCTCATTCTAAAGTATTTAAAAGAACAGTATTTAATGGATCAGCTATTGCTAGATTATAGAACATGTCTAACAAAATTACTGAGGAACAATGAACATACAGCAAGAAGAAACAATGGGGAGAGTTGTCACTCCCAGCCTAGAGACACGGGCAAAGGGGCCGGATTACTAGGAGCAACTATTGAAGCATTAGAAGGAAAGGGCTCAATACAGTCTACAGGCACAGCCACTGAGGAACACAGGTCTTACCCGGATTTTGGTGAGGTTCATTCAAAGAAGAAAAAAAAATATAAAACCTTCCCACTTTCTGTTTTAATGGTTTCAAATACACTAATGAGCCCTCTCAGTATTTGGGTCCAAATCTAAGCCAAATTATATGGGTTTGTTTTGTAGAACCCACAGGGTTTATAATAACATGTAGCATATATAATATCTCTGATGCTACCCCACACCACCCCAGCACAAGGATTAGAGATCACAGAGCCATACCTGGCCTTCTGTGTTGAGGTCTTAGTGACAGAACTCAGGCTCCCCAAATACCTGTGTTGTGCTAAGATGGCTGAGCAAGGAAAGGTGAGCGTTGCTGTGTCTGGTGACTTGAGTTTAACCCAGGGTCCTACATGGTAGAACGACAGAACCAACTCCCAGAACTGTGTTCTGACTTCCACACTCATACTGTGCCATGCATATCACCCTACACATAGTAAAATATATTGTAAAAGCAAATATTAAAATGGCATCATGACCAACTGAATTGTCTTATGATGTATGGGAAAGTGTCGTATAGGAGTGAAATGGTATTATGGAGTAAGTAAAACACCCTTGGTGTGCGTGGTGGATTAATGTTAAAATAAAAGTTAAGTATCACAAAGTAGAGAACTAGAAATAGGTACAATCTCTTCGTGACAGCTTTAAACTGACAGTTAGAACCAAAAGTCCATGGTGTACCTAAATTCTCCAAACTGTATGCAAAAGATTACGGAGAGAACACTCGTTCATCCTAAAATAAGGAAAGTGAAATACAGTATCATCATTTTTTCCCCTAATAATGGGCATATCAAACAATGCTTCCTTCAGCCATGATGACTAGAAAGAACTCCTGGAACTTTCTAGAATTTCAAGTATTAGTATCTGTCACAGTACCAAAATGAGAGAAACCACAAACTTTGGTCCCTTTGGGAAAGATTTTAGAAAAAAAAAAATCTAGCAATACATTCAAGAAAAAAAAAAAAATCAACAGCTCCCAGGGAGAAAGTTCTCTGTTCGTTTGATTTGAATCTATAAAGGCCCAACACGTCACTTGGCAAGCAAAGGTGGAAATATTTGCTGCTTTCCTATGACTTCAGAATGTGACACATACGTGCATTATTCCCCCCACCCCCAACCATTCAGCTTCTTAATAGGCAATGAGCCTTAATACAGTGAGAGGAACAACATTAACACCCTGTGTTCTGACTTTGCTCGAAACACAGTGGGGAACTGATGGGATACAATCAGAAATAAATCACGTGCAAGATCTTAAATGAAGAAAAAAAAACCATCCTTTACATGAAACATGTTGTTGCTACACTGAGGAAACATTTTGTGTTGTGCCATGACTTCTAATCAATGCTGATTACTTTCTGTGCGAGCATTGTGATTGAGTAAGAAAACACCCTGGGTCTTAGAAAATTCATGAAGTAAGTGCCTGAGGTATCTTGATTCCTGCTGCATCCTGGAGGAAGGGAAGGGGCAGGTGCGTAGGATGTTCCCAGATGATAATCCTGTGATAAGGAGACAGATGTTCCTTCAGCCTCTCTCAGCATCTGAAAATTTTCAAAATGAAAGAAAAAGTTTTTTTCAGAAGTTGAAAGCATAACTCTAAATTGATGTGTGTACTCTTTTTATCTTTGAGAGCTGATTCCTCACATAAATGAATTTGACACAGGTCCAAACTAATTATCAAAGCATGAGGCATTTGAAGGGCATCATTAATTGAAATTCAGAGCTGTGTTAGGATCAGGGATGAAGTGGCTGCATTTCGAGCTATTTGCTTTCCTTTCATGGTCTCAGCCATATTGTCTTGAGTGTTTTGGTTTCCTTGATTGAAAAACATCAAGATTTTATTTAATTGTACAAATTATGCTCTGGCTTTTAGAAACTAACAAAATGGATGGCAAGAAATGATTACAATATTGTCAGAGAACATTCAGTGAATAGCAGGATGCAAGAAGCCTCCTGGGATTAGCATCTCCCTCTAATCATCCCTGCATCACCTGCTACTTTCAAATAGATCCTATACGCAAATTTCACATTCAAAGCATCCTCACTTTCATCCTTAATTCCATATTGAGGTTTTTTTTAATAACATATAGAATCAGTAAAAGTTCTGAGAATGATGAGCCCGACTTGTCGGGTGGAGATGAGGGGAGTGATGGAGTACTTACAAAGGTTGATGCTTTGCAAAACAGATGTTATGTTTCTTACTTCTTCTAACTAGGGGTTTCCAAATGGCCCCGAAAGCACCAGTTTTATGAAATCTTGTTAGAAAACACTTCTTTCTTCTCATCTCATCCTCAAAGCATCCAATGGAATAATTTTATTATGCTATAAAATGTTCTCAGTTTTTAAGAATACTGTTAGTGTAGTGATGGGAATTTTCTGGCCAGCTTTCCTTATTACCCACCCTACAGAAAGAGTTTGATGCTTTTCTGTACTCTTATTAGCACACAGTAATTATTCACAATAATAGGCTTAATTATGACATTTTTATACATATATACAATAAAATGTTATCCAATTGCACTCTCTTTCCTCAGTAACTTACCCTAATGCTTTCTTCTTCTGCACCTAGCCCCATTCAACTAGTGTGTGTGTGTGTGTGTGTGTGTGTGTGTGTGTGTGTGTGCACATGTGGATGTGTGTGCATGCACATATGGGGGGTGTATGTGCATGATTTCATCTGCTGGCTTGTATGCAGGCGTGTAATAGTGCATATGTGGCATGTGTGTGGTATGGTGTGTGTGTGTTTGTGTGTGTGTGTGTGTGTGTGTGTTTGTGTGTATGCACGTACATGTGTGGGGCTGTGTGTAAGAGATAGGGGGACAGAAACATAGACAGAGGATGGAGATACAGAGGAAGCCAGTGTCAATTTTTGGTCACAATAGTTGGCACACTTTTAAGTACTTAATTGATTTGTATATGCGTGTGTGTGTGTGTGTGTGTGTGTGTGTGTGTGTGTGTGTGTGTATGAGAGAGAAAGAGAGAGAGACAGAGAGAAGACAAAGACAGAGACAGAGAGACAGAGAGACAGAGACGGAGAGAGACCGAGAGACAGACAGAGACTGAGAGACAGAGATGGAGAGACAGAGAGATAGAGAGACAGAGAGAGAGAGGTTTTTCCTAGGAAGGTGGAGAAAAAGATGTTTTTAGAGCTGACAAATAATTTCACTAGCTTAACCAAAAAGGCATACTGATGAGGGCTTACTTACAGCAACATGGATGACTCAAAGGCAACGGCAGAAATAATCACCCCACAAAATATAGATTGATTACTGTTTAGATAGCTTTGAGATGGATACCTATGAAGTTTCTGAGTTTCAGGGACTGTCTGGAACTTGTGAGTTGTTTATTTTTGAATGTTAATAAGCCTTTCTACAGAATGGAGTGTTTTGGTTAAGAGGTAACTTGCACAACAAACATGCGATAACAATGAATTCTGGGAGTTCAGAGACAGCTTAGTGAGTTAGGTGCTCACATAGTAACCATGTAAATCTGAATTTGGTACCCTAGAACCTCTATAAAAGCGGAGCACAGTGTCATGTATCTAAACCTTAGCCCTTGATGAGTTTCAAGACAGGTTGACAAAATGTCATGTGGAAGACCTGTCACAATGTGAGAATCCATGGAGGAGACACCAGACCATGGCTTCTGGTGTCTCATGAGCCAGATGTAACCAACAATAACAATATACACATGTAAACACACACACACATACACACAGTGAATTGCTCTAACACCCTAAGAAACAATTCTTCTTTGATTGGTTCAGGATTTCTTTAATTTCTCCTTAAATAAATATGCACTGTAAATCTCCTGTGCTGGCTTCTTGATTTATAAAGATTATTAAGACACATTACCTGACATTTAATTTAAGGGGACATAAATGTGAATGTAGAGACACATACCAATAGATAAAGGAAACACAGCTGACTAAGACAGTAAAGAAAACATGTGCAAGGAGCTCTGGAACCAACACAATGGGAGAATTGTTTATCCTTATTGCAAATGTAAGATCAGTTTCCTCTTGTGTTTGAAATCACTATTAAGACAATAGTAGTTGTATTGAAATGCACAGCTATTAATTACACAAAAATCAATATCTGTTATTAAAAGCAAAAGGTAAGATTGAATGCAATATATCAGTAAATAGAAACCTAAAATGTTATTATTGTCACCCATCATTTAATATGCTAAATGTCTCCTCATCTTAAAAATTTCCAGGTTTTGTCAAACACAATCTATAAATTGGAATTTCTGTTAAAAGTCTGTTTGACATTTATAATTTACTTTTAATACTTGCTTGAAATTAGAGGCCTTTCCTGTTTTTCTCTCCATCTGGTGATGTTAAGACATGAATAATGCAAAGGGTAGAGCAGAGAAAGCAACTCTGTGACATCCACTGTCTAGAACCTGGGCAGTCACACAGCATCCCTCACACGAGAAAACCTACCTCTAGTAACACAGAAACCATAAACTTAACTTCAGGATTAACTTCCAGAAAAGCTTCAAATGTTGGTCAAGAAGGACACGTTTGTGCTGAAATCCTGAAAATCAGAAAATAAATGAGTGAACATCACAAATTTTTAAGAATTGAAGGAAAGAAAATGAAACACCCAGGCACAAGCATGCATCACTGCTTCAAGTTGGTCTTTTCTTTTACAGTCTTCTTGTCTGTCTTACAGTAGCCACGTCTTTTCCTGATGATACTCTTCCACATTTTATAAACTGTGGTATTCCCAGTCTACCACTGGAGTAACTAATTCTCAAAGGGTCACGTGACACAAAATGTAAATCATTACTAAATACACATGCTGAGGCAAAAAGGATGTGTCAGATCCCCTGGAACTGAAGTTACAAAAGATATCAGCTGCCATGTGGGTGCTGAGAACTGAACTCCAGTCCTCTGGCGATCAGCCACTCCTCTTAACAGCTGGCTAATTCTCCAGTCCTAAAGGTCATCTTTTTCTGTCACCCTTTCATTACAAGTATGTAAATATAGATGTCCATTGTATATTTCAGTCATAAAAGTCATTTAAAAGTCCCCCACCCATGTCTGCACGTGCTTCCTCGTGTCTACATTCTATGAGCTTCTTACGGGTTTACACTTTGCTATTCTTACCACTATGCCCTGATGTTATTCTTTACTGTTCTCCTTCCCTTTCGTGATGACAAGTGACATGCCTGGTGACGGCTGAGGTAGAAGTTCAGGTACAACATACCTTGGAATGATGAAATTAAGGGGAATATGTTGTAATCATCAATAGTCACATAATATTAGTGGGTGTCAGAAATAAATAAACTTGGACACATTATGAAATAATTTATACCCAGAAAACAATAATTAAGAAATTATTTCGGTTCTCAGAGTCTCTGTAGAGCTGCTTGAGATACAACTCTATTGGTGGGAATTCTTAAAGGGAACATTTGAGGAGGTAACGTCTTGTCTTGCACACCAGTTTTCTGTTTTATTTGGTTTTCATTGTTCCTGGGGTACAGCCAAGGGTTCTACCCTCTCACACAGCCCTCCTCACAACACCTCCACTGCCCACTCTATTTTCAAAGGTTTCTTGTCTTCCTATTTCTTAATTTAAATTATTGGTTTTCCCATACTTAATATTATCTGAAGAATCACACAGTGACACAGCCTTTAGAGACCAGCAAACATAAACTTCCATAAAATAGCCTTTAAAAAAGATGAGTTAGTTGGATATAACTACTGAAGTTTAATTAATGTTTAAATGTGCTTTTGAAATTTAATAAGTAAATATTTTTGTGTTCCCCTATAAGATAATATGAAATAGATCACAACATATAAAACTTCAATTCAATAGACATAAATTTTTAGACTTTTAGTATTTTATTTCTTTGCACTCTACCACTTTGTAGTCTCCAAGAAAGTAATAAAGAAAGAACCTTTCCAGCAACATTTTCACCTAAGCTAGGTTTCAGACATGACTTATATTGATGTTCTTGAACTATCAACCAGTAGGTGTCTGATTTCACTAGTGATTTTGTTTGATAAGATTTTTAACAATACTAAATAATCAAACCTCTTTTGTTGTAGCTAATGGAAAATATTGTAGAAGTTATGCTATATTTTTAAACATTCAGTCACGTAACTGTGTACTAAAATAAGGATGTCTCAGTCCCACTTGGGAGGGAGAAGAAAGCAATCACAAGGAGGTAGGGAGGGAGGGACCTGAGAGGGAAGGAGGAAAGGGTGGGGGGAGAGGAGAACATGATAAAATATTGGGTGAGAGAAAAGGACTGAAGCCTCAAGGACCAGCAGAAAGAATGGAAACAGACAACCTAGGGAAGTAGAAGGCTGGGGAGACCCTCCAGAATGCAAGAGAAACCTGAGAGGTAAGAGACTCTCAAGATTCAAAGTGAGGGACCTTAGATGAAATGCCCTACAGAGCAGAGAGGGAACTTGTAGAGCTTCCCTCCAGCAGAAAGGCAGGGTATCAAGTGAGGGAGGGGGTTGCCATTCCACAGTCAAAATTCTGACCCATATTTGCTCCTGTCTGAAAGAACTGCAGGGATGGAAATGAAGGGGACTCTGAGGAAGAGAAGTTCCAGCGACAGGCCCAATGTGGGATCCAGCTCAATGGGAGCTCCCAAGGCCAGACACTATTACTGAGGCTATGGCACTCTCACAAAAAGGGACCTATCATGGCTGCCCTCCTTTGGAAAGACCCAAACAAGGAGCTGAAAGAGTCAGATGCAGATATTTGGAGCCAACCAGTGGACAGAAGCTGATGCTGGGCCATCAACCAGGCAGCATACACCAGCTGATATGAAGCCCCCAACACATATACTGCAGAGGGCTGCCAGGTCTGGGTTCAGTCAGAGAAGATGCACCTAACTGTCAAGAGATTGGAGGCCCCAGGGATTTTAGAGGTCTGGTGAAGTGGGTGAGGTGGAAACATCCTCATGGAGACAGGTGGCATGGAGGAGGTATGGGATGGAGAAGAGTCAGAAGGTGGACCAAGAGGAGTACAAAATCTATAGTGTAAAAAAAAAAAAAGATTAAATAAAATTTAAAAAAATTAATTCTCTCTTGTTTCCTAAACATTCTTTTCCACAATCAATCACTACTAGCACATTTTAGCCATCATCCAACTTATTAGAAACATAGAAAAACAGCGTTCATTTTTAATTACTTCTCAATTGTTAGAGAAGTGTTTTATAATGAATACATTAAGCATAAATTTGAGTAATTAAGGAAACCTGTATAAACTCCTGTGTAAGAAAATAAACCTGAACCAAAGCTCACAAATGTTTCTGCACGTTCTTTGGAACTAGGGAGTGGCTACCTCTTCAGAACAGTGAACAGTACCTATGACTTCCTTTCCTGTGTGTCCTAAATTAATGCTCTCCATAGCTACCTTGCTTCTCACTGCCTTCATTTTCCTTGAGCCTTTGGTAAAATTGCCCAGTTGTCCTACTGGATCCCAACATTCAGACACAATTTCTTTCCCCTGGTTATCCAGGCTTATTAGCTAATCATCATTCTTTCTTTCCTCCTATTAGAAACAGGATGAAATACTCAGTGTCTGCTGTTTGTTCACAACCCCAAAACATTTTTGTATGGCTATTGTGGGTTGAATTGCTTCATACTCAATTCCTTAGTTTACTTTTTTCAGTGAATTCTTTACTAAATAGGATTTTTCACAGACAGTTAGCTAAGAAGGTAAAGAATACATATCTAAGTCACTGTCTACCTGCATCTTTATTCTAACCTCTCATCTGTAGACTTCCAGCGTCTACATACAACATCCACTGTCTATTCAGAGGCTTCATAACCCGCTCTGTTATCCTTCACCAGTCAAATAATATGTACAGCATTTTCTTGCTTTTTTGTACAAAAAATTTTCTCATCGATTAAATATTTATCATGTCCACTGTAATTCTTAGTGTTCTATGTATGTATACCTTTGAGTATTAGCAAAATTATTTTCTAGTTCATTTTTAGGTAGTGTAAAGAGCTTAAAGCCAGAAGCATGGTAGTTGATGTTGGAAAGATTATACAGTGGTAGAATTCTTCCATGGTGCACTAATGCAACAACAACAACAACAACAACAACAACAAAATCAGTGATTATAATAGCATTGTGGATGGTTGGATGTCCAATGTGTGAAACCTCAGCACAATTCAGCAAATAATCTGCAAGTAATACACTAGATGGAACAAGATAAAGAATTTCACCTTATCCATGGTATCAGCATCTCAATGCCAATGAAGACCTTGTGTCCCATAGTTTTTTTCCATGGGACAAAGTTATAGAATAGTGAGAAAGGGCCTAAGATCCTCATTGCTTGCCAGAGAACTACATTGTCCTCACCTTACACAAAATATTGAGAGAATCTGTTAAACACACACACACACACACACACACACACACACACACACACACACACGTAGATACATAGATAGATGGATAGATAGATGATAGATAGAAAGATAGAGATAAAGATATATATATTACAATAAATTACTTGGAAATAAATTTTATCCAATGGCATGAACTATCAGTACACCAACACTGTAAGACATTAAGAAAAGTAGAAGACATAAATAAATGAAAAGTATGCCATGTTCATGGATGGCAGAATTAACATTTAAAAAATTATACTAGAAATTTCCACATACAGTATTATTAGTAACAATATTTCACTTGCATTTTAAGAGAAAATTTAAAATCTAAAATTTGAATAGAAACATACAATGGCTTGAATAGATTAATCATGAGAGGAAAAGGCAAAGCAGGACTTCCACAATTTTTAGTTTAAAATGATGCTACACTGTTAACATAATCAATATAGCATGTGACTGGTATATAATACACACATAAACCAAAGGAACCAGGTAGAAAACAGAGAGATGAGCCCACACATGTATGGTCAACTGGAATTAAGCAAATATCAAGAATACAGTAGGACATGGTGTCACCAGCAAATAGTGTCTGAAAATAGAATGCCCACAGGGGAAAGCATAAAGCTGGACTCTTCTATTTCACTATAAACAAACACCAACTCAAATTTTTTTAAAGACAAGGAATAAAAAGAATATTCTAGTAGAAACTCTATGGCAAAGACCTTTAATATTGATCATTACAACTATTTTCATATACCATCAAAGAACAAACAAAGCATAAGTAAGTGGAATGAGGAGAAACATCGATGACACACCTAGTATAGTGGAAACTGAGATATTGCTGTATGTCTGAGTTTCAGTGTAAAGTTATCTAAAAAAGCCAAGGTACTGAATGAAAGCAAATAGTCAAATAGCAAGATCTCAATAGGAATAACATTTAAAAATGCATCTAATACACACAAATGAAGAGACATAGATTACCATATGCATAATTATTCCAAACACATCTCAAAAATATAAACAGACAAAGGGGCTGGACCTTCTAAAAACACACATAAGACTACCTGGTAAATAACTGAAAGTGTACAAATATCACTAACCAGTGGCAAAAATATAATTGTAGGCACATATGCCATCACATGAAATGCTTTAGAATAACAATAATCAAAACCAGAGTAGACTGGGGTAGTATACAAGAAGGGAGATGCAGAAGGAAATTACTCACTATACTATGGGGTGCTTCCCCCTGGACCCTAATTTGCCACAGACCACACCCAAACACCAATTTCCAAGCACGACCAAATGCAAAGGAATCCTCTGTTAAGTAAGGAAAATAGACAAAGTGGCTGAATCTGAATCAGATAAAAAATGGTAGCATAGCTTTGCCAGTGTTAATTTAAGAGGGAAAATGCGGGGAGGGGTCTATGTTAGAATGAGCTAAGATAAGTTAGTGAGTTATGGTTGGATATCTTAGCGTGGGGAGCCGACAGAAGACAGCTATCATCCTTGCAGCCATCTTGTGCCATATACCCTTACAAGAGACTTGTTTACAACAGCCTACAACAGCTGAGCACACTCTGATAACATCTTGGTTTAGATACACAGGATCTTCCCTTGGGTATGTGAGACTTAAAGGTGTGAGACTTAAAGGCGTGATTTAAAGGTGTGACTTAAAGTCAGGACTTAGAAGTGAGACATATAAAAGGCAAGAGGCAGACAGAAGAAAGGACTTGAGACTTGGACTGGAAACTTGGAAAAAGGACTTGGAAAGGAACTTGGACTGGAAAAATGACTAGCAACTAGGAACTGGGATTAGGACTTGAGACTTACTACAGCAGAACTAGAATTAGGACCTGAGACTTGGTGCTAGGAACTAGGGACTTGGAACTAGGAACTTGGAGAGAAGAAGAGAGACTGAAGAATAAATGGGATTGAATCACTCTCTGTCTGGTCTCCATTCCTCGCGTCCGTCCTCTCTCTCTTGCTGAACCCCGACCAGTGGACCGGAGCAGCTTGGGGTAGTGCGGGCTCTAACAACTTAGCCCCCAAGGCTTTTGGCAGTTCGGGTTCCAACATCGATAGAGCTGTCCCCAACATTTTGGCCCCCAAGCGTGGGGCAGGGCTGTCTGTGACAAATTAGGTTGGTCACAATAGTGAATTTTGATTACTGAAACTTTGTGTTTTGAGAGTTGGACATTGGTGATCAGTTCCAGAGTAAGACAATAGCCAAATAAGAAATTCAACCTTGGTGGTTAGCTTTAGAAATGTAACCTAACAGTTTAGCAAAACGGGGGGATCGTAAAAGGCAAAACTTGTGGGTGCCACGTTGTTGCCATGCTTGGGCCTGCTAGAGTCCTTCCCAGTCATACTTGATGTAGTTGTTATAGAAAAGGGTTTGAAAAATGTGTTGACTGATCAAAAATAAAATTATCTTATTATCCAGAAAACACTCTGCTTCTGTGTATGTACTAAACTGAAATTGAGACCTAGCTGCCAACCCCATGTTTAGTGCATTGGTACTCATGAATTATCTGCCTTGTGGACATCACCTCGTGCTTAACTTAAGGGTAAAAGACTACAGGTTGTGGAAACCTGGGAAAACTGAAAATTCACTTCTGGACCTTTAGGTACAGAATTTAGCATCACAATACATAGCAATAGACCAAGCCTTAACACCTTGTCCACATGCTAACTATATAAACTGAGGAGTCCTGATAAGTGCCACATTTTCTGTATCCACTTATGGGCACCTACTTCAGAAAAGCCTAAGCATGCCAGTTGGGTACGTCCTCAGAAGTACTGAAACTGAACCATTCAGTGGTTCTAATTTCTGTTTCATAAGAATCTCTCTACAGATGTCCATGCTGGCTGGGCTAGCTTCTACCCTAGCACAAGATTCTCTTTATGATGCATTGTCACTGATGTTTGTGATTTGGTTTGGTTTTTGATAAAAGTCATCCTAACTGGAGTGAATTTGAATCTCCATTCAGTTTCAGTTTACATTTCTCTGTGTATAAGTATGTTAACATTCTTTCTTGTATTTGCTATTTTTTCTACTCATCTATAAGGGGTCTACTTGGCTCATTTACCCATTTATTGACTAGAGTATTTATATTGTCAATACTTCCTACATAAGCCCATTCAAAATGGATCAAAGCTTTTGATGTAAGAATTAGCACTCTGAAAAGACTAGAAGAAAATACAAAGAAATGCTTCATTATCTACACACAAGTAGTGACTTTCTGAGGAAGAATTAACTATAATAATAGTAATAATAATAATAATAATAATAATAATAATAATAATAATGATAAATGACACACGAGATTGCATGTCTTTAAAAAAAAAATTCAACATAGCTCAGCTATTTATCCAACAGAAGTTTGTTGTAAAAATTTGAATCCAGAACCGGAGTTTCTATCCCATCTTTGACCATTCAGTTCCCAGATAAAAGACACACACAATTTTCATATTTATGATAAACCTTAAGCAGCCCAAGAGATATCTACTCTCTGTGGTTATTTGAATCTACTTTCCTATCAGTAATCCTGAGTTATTACTTACTATGTTTCATTTGGGCTGCTCTTAACTCTAATTGGCCGGCTCTCAGGGTCATGTTCTCTTGAACTCTCCTAATCCATGACAACTTCTCCACTCAATTTCCTCTCCTGTCATGGTTCTTCTCCAATCACAAGCCTGGGAAACCTAAACCCCACCTATGACTCTTCTGCTCAGCTATTGGCTGTTGTCATCTTTATCTACCAATCAGAAATAACTTTGGGGCAAGTCACATAGTATCACTTGAGTCTATGTGCAGACTCCAGGTCTTGGGAGTCACACTTAGCATCACAACAGACAGCAAGACCAAATGTCAACAAAGGTTAATATCTCAAATATTTAAATAACCAGTAACATTTTTCATCATTAGATACCTTCCCTTGCTGTCTGCAATAATGAGGATAGGAAAACAATTGACAAGAATTGGCTGCCTCTTCTATGAAAGCACACATACAGTTCTGAGCTCTTGAGTATTTGGTCTGAGATCTATCAATTTTTCTAAACAAAGACTTTTTCATATATTGTGTAATTTTCCCAAAGAAATGTCAACAAATGTCTTTTCAACCAATACACAGAATCAACTATAGACCAAAATAACGATGGCATCCTAGCCTAAGTTGGTGAAACAATGAGCTTTTAGATTTGCTTAACATGAACATGAGTGACTGTATTCTAAGTGGAGCATGGGTAACACAAGTCTGGTACATCACTGAAAAGACCAGCCCAGCAAGACTTGTGAAACTTTCCAGCACCCTCCCCAACGGGCTCCTTTCTCCAGCCATTGCTGATCTTATATCCTTAGAGAGGGCTTGTGCATCTACTAAGTCTCCTAGCTTTCTGAGTATTATGACCCTCCCTCTTTCCTCTAAGAGGGGATGCTTCCACTAGGAAGAAATGCCTACACCAGTCACCTCTAAGGGAATGAAATAAAAAAACAGATTGAAATGAAAGGAGTGACTAGTGCACAGGACCAAGGACTTATGTTCCATATGGGTTGGGTGTCCATCAGATGTCATTTTCTGTTTGGTTTTAGTTCCCTCTGTGCTCACTGCCATCCCACAAATTGTATTTTATACCCATCAGTATCTTTTCGTTGATTTTATTCCAAGCTTCCTAAAACTGCTCAAGAAAAAAATAGTTATTTGAATTCTTCCAAACATTTTGCAGTTACTTCTGTTATTAGTGTTTATTTTCAGTTGTTTTTTCTTCTTTTCTAAATCTGGGGAGAAATAGCTTATGTAATAAATGCTTCTGGCAATAGATTATAACAAGAGGATCCAAGGGCTTGTTAATCCTCATTCACCTAAAACACTCAGGGGTTGTTTATTAATGTTATTGGGTGGGGTGAGAAACACATGTCCGTAGGGATCCGAACTCTTCACTCTAGACCACCAATTCTTCTGAATTTAAAGATTTTCTTTCTAATGTGAATGCAGGTATGGTGTCAGTGTTTAAATATGCAGTAATACCACATCTAAAAGACACGTCTTTCATTATCTATGAGTAATAAGATTTATTTCTAAATGATCTGTAGGTTATTAGTAAAGATATGAAGAACTTGCAAATATTACCATCAAAAACATTTATAACAAAATCAAAGGAGAAGGCTTTGTATTTGTTTTGACAGAACACAAGGACAAAGTTTTGCATTTAGTGGGCTTACTTGAAATAAACATTTTTTAATTGAATTGGTTTTATATCCCTTTTCTGACATTTTGACCTTTTCGAGGAGTCCACATGAATGTCTTTACGTATATGTGGGTACATGTATGTATGTATTCACATGCATACCTATGTGAATATGTGTATAAATGTGTGTGGATGTGTGCATTGGTATACATACACACATATATACAAATATGTATATATATATGTATATATGTATATATGTATATATATGTATATATATGTAAATATATACATGTATATAGACATATGTATATATGTATGTATATGTATATATGTACATATACATACATGTACATATATACATATATGTATATGTATATATATATATATATAGAGAGAGAGAGAGAGAGAGAGAGAAATTTCTGTATGTATGTGTCATCTATGTGTGTGTTTGTATAGGTGTGTGCTTGTGAACACAGGTGCATGTACACACCTTGTGGTCATACCTATCACTTTAGTAAACCCTAATCAAGTACCATTTTGAAACATGACACACAATTGACAGCATTCTTTTCACTGTTATACTGCAAATCAGCAGTCATTGGTGGAAAGGAATTATATTGTTCATATCTAGCAGATTCTATAGTAAACTAAGAACATTTCATGGATAATAATTAATGTTGGTGAATTAATCTGGTGAAATATTCCCTGAATAAGACTCTCAAGGCTCTGAAATGCACCATTCCTGGAGCCAAGGTAAGGGCTGCTAGCTCATTCATCATGCCAGATGTTTATATCGAGTTTGGGTACATGGCTTTGAGGACTGTGGCCCTAACTGGCAGAGTTCCACTTTGCCACTGGGTTTCTCCAATACTTGGATTTGCTAAAAGTCAAGCTCATTTTTACCAAATTCCTAACATTTCCACTGATAACATTTCCACCTTAGGCACTTGTGGTACAATACCGAGAATGACCGAGAGTCTTGCTGGTCAGTTTTTTCATCACAGAGAATCACGCTCATGTTTAAATCACTTGCGACTATGTTCCCCGATTCTCTCTGGGTCTGTTTTGCTTCACTGCCCGACTCACAAATCACTGTTAATGAATGACACTTTATGCGCTCATCCGTGCAAGCGTGCTTCTAATCAGCTTTACACTCCCTCTCTCCTTGGCTGCAATCAATCATACGCTACGCATGCTCAGTTTCGCCTCTCCAAGCCTCTGCTCCGTAGCCCCACTGTGCCCAGCTTTTTGGAGTATGAATTTTCAGGAGACAAAGTTATAACCTCTCAGAGCTCCTTCTTCTCTTCCGGTTACTGTGAGTGTGGCATCTAAACTCACCAGGCATAGGTTTGGGTAAAATAAGGTTACATCCGCACTTGAAACACTTCTGACAACTTATCAGGATAAGAGCAGAAACTACTTTACAATCTGGCCGAATCTACTTACTAACAACGTCCATGAGCCTTCTCCTCTTTCACAAGAATCCTCATTCCTGCTAAAGGGAAGTCTCGTCAGCACTGGTACTTCACGTGTCACTCCTTTGTGTCCATTCTGGACCAGACACAGCTCTTAAATATTACCGGCCTTTTAGGATCACAGGCAATACTACATTCGCACCTCTTTATACATAGTTTTAATACATACTGCTAAATGGTCGCATAGGTCTCCGATGTCCTGGTTTATTTCCTTGACTCATGTAACTCTATTCCCAGGGAAGCCTCTGTGTTCATGTTTCTTTGTATGAATAAGAGAATGATAGCCTTAGTCTCATATGATGAGCACAGAAATTGCCTTGAGACAATAGCTGAGCCAAAATAAGGACATAGTCAGTCTTGCTTTTAGCATTGCAGGACACTGGTTCCACTTGCATCTTTCCCTTCTTAGGTTAACCAGACTTCCTAGATTGCCAGACATCGTCTTGATTTCCACAGTTAAGCTCAAAATTCCAGAAAGTCTTATGACCCTCGGCAAGCCAGGACAAGTGGTTGTGCTGTGCTCAGCCATCTCCAGATGGAACCAGTTGTGTGTGTGCCTCAGCTCCTGCTGCACGGGGCATTTACTAAAAATATGATTAAGTGAACTCCATGGGAAAATATAGTGACAAGGTATACGTTTCTGTTGACGGGATTCTTACGTTTGATGGGGGCAGAGGGGACTTTGGTCATTAATTCACGGCTAGGCTGCCTGGTGATGTAGAAGTGATTTGAGTGTATAAATAGTCTTGGTGTGGGTTGGAAAACCTAGAGGACACTGAGCCCAAGTGTTTGTTTCCTGAAATATAGACTCTAAATGTCCAAAAGCAAGCAACACATATATAAAACCATCTCTGTTTTCTCTGTTACACCTGGATTTAATTTTCACTTCACTGTGAATAAACTGCCAATCTGAACTCTTCAAAATGACTTTCCCAATTTCTCAGATGATTTTTCCTGACCAGCTATGGTGTTCATTAGCTTCATGGTGTTAAAGATAAATCAGGGAAAGATATATATTTATAACTTCTATGGGTTGCCCATATATTTTGTGTTACAATATATAAAATTCAAATTGTAAAACTTTGAAATAACAATGAAATGCAATTATTGTGTGGTAAGGGAGCATAACAGTAAGTTTGATGGTCAAAATTATTGGACAACTGTCTTCATGAGAAATATCCATATTATTTTTTGACATCAAGATAACAGAGTGGCCAATACTTTATAATCTGGAGATAGACAGAATCTGAATTCAACCTTAAGTCATATCTTTTAAGATACGATCTTGCTATATGGACTAAGCCAGTCTTGAACTTCCAATCCTTCTGTTGTCTAGAATAGTTCCCAGCAACTTTAGACCACGTGAAAGGATTGCAAAAATGACAAAGTCCTATCCAAGTGCTTCCTCACATGGAAACAGAATAGAAGTCTCTTGCTTTTGTATAATATGTAATTATTATGAAATATGTAATAACTAGAAGAAAACCATCTTATAGATGTCATGCCATTTGCACATCTACTGATTCAACCCGTTTTGGGTTTTGCCTTAGCAGTGCCAATATTGCTTGATTAGAGACAGTTATTAACCAAACATATCAGCAATGCGATTAATATCGTACATTATGTTCCACACAATCCTACTTGTTAAATAAAATGGAGTGGGTGCAAACTTGATTTGAAGTTCCCAGAAAATAAACACTCTGTCTGCTTCCTACAACTTTAATGTTACAGTCACACTGTTTAATTAGTGAAGGAATAGTGAAACCATGGAGAACAACCTTTGCCCTGGGAAGATACTGTAAGAGTCTGACGCATTCTTTGGCAGCTCTGAACATTTTCAAGACTTTCATTATTCCATCAGGATGGGAGGGATAGAAGGGTACTGGGAGACAGAGTGGCCTAGGAGAGAGGAAGATAGTTCTTCATGATAGATAATGAACACCTGCTGTGTGCACCCTGGGTCTCTCCTAAGTGCTGACTTCAGCAAGCACTCCAAGGAGATGAGAAACTGGTGATCTGGTAAAATACGGCCTCAGCTAAAGGTCATGTGAAATTGTGCCGGAAACCTTGGGGATGCTCCAAAGTGGGAGCTAAAGAGAGGGGGGGCTGCTCATTAGAGCTTCTCCTTAAGCACGGCTTCACTTTATCAGGGAAATTGTTCATTTGTGTGAAAATTTGACCTCTGTCATTCTGCCAAGTAGGCTTAAGCCCAGGAGCAAGCCAGGCTCACATGAGCTGGCAGAAGTTAAAGCTACCTGGGGACCCCTTTCAAAGGACACTGTGAAGGTTAGCAGCCCAAGAGTTGACCTTCCTTCTTTTATTTCCCATTTATATCTGTTTGTAAAGTTCAAAGAGTTCCCCTTTCCCCCTGAAAATAGAAAGAACTTCAAATGCACTAAATGATGAAAGATTCTGAAGAAATAAAGCTATAAAAAGAAAAGGCGGAAGGGAAAGATTTCACCTAGGAAGACTGGTTATTTGGGGAAATTAATTCAGGGACAGAGGCTACACATACTATATTTCTCAACTTATATCAGATCAGCTTTAATGCTTCATGGTGTGACAATATTTTAATCAAAAGCAATCTATTACGTTGTCTAAGGAAAAGAGGGAAGACTATTCAGATGCCTTCCATCCAGAGAAGTAAACCATTAGGAATTCTTTTAGTTATCTAAACATCTGAAATTTTCTTTCACAATTAAATGAAAAAGGAAAAGAGAAAAATGGTCCATAACTAGGTACCTGGGATGGTTATACAATAAAAGAAGAAAGTTGGATGTTTATACTTCATTGCAATTAACTATATTTTTAAATGGATATGTAAAAATAAAAATTATACAATTTATAGGATGGAACAATTAATTTTAATTCATTTAAATATTGTATACGTCTAGCTAGTTTCTCAAGCTTTTATCAACCTATCAGTCTACTGAGATATAGTTGTGCTAAGCCCCAACAAGCTCATGTGTTACATTTGGTCTCCAAGTCGTGGTACTGTTTCTGAGAGGCTTTGGAACACTTAGGAGTGAGAGCCTCACTAGAAAAAGTGGGTCATTAGGGCAGTGCTTGGGATGCAAACTGACCTCATTTCCTGCCCTCTCTCTGCTTTCTAACTACAGACACAATGTGACCAATCATCTCATAGTTCTGCTGATATGTCTTTCCCACCATGGTGGACTGTATTCCCTCCAACTGTGGCTGACAATTGAGTCATTTCTTTTCCAGGTTACTTCATATCAAATATTTAGTCCCCAAATGGCAAGAAAATGACAAATATATTTCTTTATAGCAAATGCCTTCTATATCATTCTGTTTGAAATATAATGTTCCTGGAGGTTTTCCCTAGTCACACCCATGTGAAACGCCTTCTACAGCTTCTTCCTCTATATCCCTTGCCCCTCTTACCCCATCCAGACACTGTTCACTTGCATTTCTCTGAGTTCACCATTTAGATTTCACAAGGACTTAGAGGAAGGACGGGCCTCTATGCCCTGCACGGTTCTTGAAGAGAGTGATCCCCAGTTCCATTAAGGTGTGGCAAAGGATAAGACAAGACTTGGTAAGTGGCATTCTGTTGTCTACACATCAAGTCCTTTTCATCTGCTCATTCTTTGATGGACACTTTGGGGAATTCTGGATGGGGGTGTAAAAGCATGTGAACGTATGTCTTTCCACACACTGATTTCCTTTCCTCTGAATATAAGTGAAAAATGGAACTTTAGAGCATGTGGTGATTCTACTCTTCTCATTGTTCGGGGAAGCTTCACACTGCTTCCTATCAGGGACTTCTGTGTTGATTTCCTAGCAGCAGTGTAATCGTTTGCTTTCTCCACATCTTCTGAATATCTGCATCCATAGTCTTTGGTCATAGGCATTCTGAGAAGGAAGGCTGATGCCTTGCTGGGGTTTACCTGCATCTCCCTGACAGGTAGTGATGGGAGGCATTTTCTCACACACCTGCTGGGTCATGTGCCTCTTCTTTGGATTTATTATGATTTTTAAACCATTTTTCATTGTTTACTTTTTTTGTTTTTCATTTTGTTTATTTTTCTATTTTACTTTGTCATGTGTTTGTGCATGCATATATGACACATGTGTCTGTGTGGTCCTGTGTGAATGTAGGTTCACAAATGCCACTGCATATGCATGAAGGTTGTAGGACAACCTCAGGGGTCAGTTGACACCTTCCATCATGATTATGACAGGATGTCTTGTTGTTTCTGTGTAAATACTCAACACTAGCATTCCCTCGCACGAAAGTTTCCAGGGATGGTTCTCCTGCCTCAGCACTGAAGCTCCAAGATTACTGCTTCCGTCCCTAAATATCACCTCCTCCTTTACCTGGCTTTGGGGGATCTGAACTCAGGTCCTCCTGTTTGTACAGTAAGCACTTTACCCTCTGGGCCATCTCCCCAGCCATTTTCATAATGCTCTGAGATTAATACCTTTTCACATATGTATACACATTCCCCATGCTTTGTGGCTTATCTCTGTATTCTGATGATTGTTTGCTTTGCTGTAGAGACAGGTTTTAATTGGATTTAGTTAATAATAATGTATATCTATATTTACTTTGGTTTTCTGTGCTTGATAGGTGTGGGTCTTACCTAACTATTTCTTTCCTGTTTCAAAGTCAAGAAAATATTTATGTTTCCTTTCTTTCAAATCTTATGTTTAAGTCTTTCATCCATTTGGATTTTCTTTTGACTGGTATAATTGAAGAATTCTTTGGATAGGTAATATATTTTTGCCAGTACCTCCAGTTGACAGGATTATTCCTCCTCCAATACATTTTTCTTGCACTTTAATGAACCATCAAGTGGAATGTAGATGTGTTGATTTGTCTCTAAACTATCTACCGTCTACCATTTGTCTGCATATGTCTTCATGGCACAACAATGCCATTTTGATTGCTACTGCTTTATAGCGCATTTCAAAAACTGTATACGAAATGTCTCCTGCTTTATTCTTTGGGCTCAAGGCCACTTCATCCATTCAGTGTTGTCTTGTGGTTTCATAGAAAATCTGGAGTAATTTTGTCATCTGTCTGAAAAGTATCACTGGTCATCTGACTAGGAATGCATTGAACTCTCAAATTCTTTTCTCAGGGAAGACAGAGCTGTCGTTAATTACCCACTCGACTGAGAGCTTCAGACACATCAATTTAAGTGCACGAAGGGAAAGATTTCTGAACTCGGTTAGGTTATTCAACTGGAACAAAATGCTTGAGAAAATGAAATTATGACAAAAGAAAAGCTTGGTTTAGGCCACAGATTAGTAGGTTTCGCTTCCTGGTTTCCTGGTTGCTTGGTCGTGTAACATTGGTGATATGGGGGGTACATCATATCCACAGAACAGAACTTTGGGGTACTAAAGTCATTCCCTGGGTGGAAAGACAGAAGGTGGTGGCAGGCTCCCACACATTGGCCTTCACAGGTATGCTCAGGTTAACCTACCTTTCTTCCCTGAGGCCCTGCCTGCTAGGTTTTACACCAGTTTTCCAAACAATGCCACCAGGCAGCAAACAAATGTACAACACTCTAGTTAGTCTTTGGTGACCATTTTACTGTCTAACGAATAAGATACTTGGTGGTTGTTTGTTTAACTTCCCTAATCAGTAATTTCACAAGTTCAGTCTAATGCTCACTGTAGTCTTTGACAGGAGGATACTCAAAGCAAATGTGGATTTTTGTTTAGTTAAATGCTGAATGTCAACTTTAAGTCAACAGAGGGTTTGGAGACAATTTCCAGCATGAGGTTACTGTGCATGAAGATTCTCCCAGCTCAGAATCTCTAATCTGTAAGATACAGCCACTCCAAGTCCCTTATCGATGATCACCTTGGGTTCCTGCCAATAGTGAGGAATCCATTAACACTACTGGGAAACTACTGGGAAAACAGAAAAGATTCTTCCCTCTGAGGGATACAATGTACTTCCTAGAACATTGTTGGTAGGTCATAGTTTGATTTATGTAGAATAGTCAATGATAAAATTGATTATATCTGCTAGCAGCTGAGAAATGGGTATGAGTAAATATGGCAGGTGCAAGATGAGAGTGTGTTTTAGAGACATCAAGATACTTGCTGTGTGTGTTGTCTTGTCTCTGATTATTCCTTTCTTCTCTTTCCCACTCAGATAGTTTGTAAATAGCAGAAATTAGTCTGTTTTTGTATGATGTTAAAACGAAAGACAGTACACCTCACACACTCTCTGCGTCCTGTAAGAAGCATTCTCTTCGATGTGCAACGTGGCATTTACATTCTGATCATTAGTAGGAAACTTATGAAATCTCCAAATACCTTTTATCTCTCATGTAAACCATAACTGAAAGGTATTTCAAGTACAAAGAATTGAAACCCGTGAGACCACACTTCTACAGATAAATTGGTGTCCTGGTGTTCTTTATTTATGTAATTATTTCAATTGCTTCCCTCACCATTAGCATTCTCTACATCACCTTAATTGTATAAGGAACTGATTACCACACAAAGTAGACTATCTGACATGACTCTAGCACCCTCAAAAGAGATCATTTTATTTTGTTGTTTTGTTTTGTTCTAAGGAGAAGGCTAGTTCTTATCCAGAAGATGATTAGAATCCGAAGATTTGAAGCAAGGCGAATAACTTGAAAGCCCTGGTGCTACAGCCTTCCAGAGCTCATTTGTATTGCTTATGGTAATAGTGCCCTCCAGAGGAATTTTGCAGGAACTTGAAAGGCTAAAAAAACAGACCCAGGAAAACTGAGGCTGTGTCAATGAGAAATGGAAATGAAAGGTTCCAGAACTAAATTAACATTTTGACCTAACATGCCTCTTATGTAAAATTTAGTGCTCAAAACCAAAATTGCATTCATGATGACAAGTATACACTTCTGAATATTTCAGACAATTCGTGAATATAGATGTAATATACATGTGCTTGCAATTAAGTAAGAAAAAATAAAAGGATGCTATTGTAAAATTAAAAATTATGATTGCACCGCTTCTTTCCTTTCAATCCCTGAGCATCATCTTTAGAAGTTAGTTTGAATAAATATTAGTAGTACTGAAGTCAACATAAACTATTGTCACGAGTTACTGAAAAGAACTTGAAATGAGGGCAACCAAAGCTATAATTATCTATAACAAGCTAAAACTGACATCATAAAACACCAGCAGGTTAAAATTAAAAAAGGCTATAAAGTATATGATCTTTTTTTGTTGTTTTGTTTTTGTTTTTGTTTTTGTTTTTTTGGTTTTGGTTTTTTCCAGACAGGGTTTCTCTGTGTAGCCCTGGCTGTCCTGGAACTCACTCTGTAGACCAGGCTGGCCTCAAACTCAGAAAGCCTCTGCCTCCCAAGTGCTGGGCTGCCCGGCCATGATCTTTCTTTATCATTAAAACTTCCTTAATTCTAGAGAACTGTGATGATCATTTCACAGAACAATTTGTTGTCATATCAAAGTGACTTTTCATTTCATGATGTGAATTAAATCCAAGAGAAAGGCCATTCCACAGTGATATCCTACATCTGACCTCTTAAAGGAGAGATCAGATTAACAGAAAATAACTTCCTTTCAGTGATATACAAAGAACAATTATTACGGGCCAATTATTATAACTGTGTTAAAACACAACATCAAAATTTCTTTCAAATGGAAGCTGTATGGAAAAAGATCTCAGAAAGCTGTTTAGTGAAGGGATAAGGGACTCATCAAACCACGAGTCTTTAAAATGGAAACAACAAGAAAACTAACAATGTTTCTCCTTCGGTACCGAGTCTCCAGTGACGGCCTGTAACCTCAAACTGGGAGTCCAAGTAACCTTGCCTGCCTTAAATTCCTTTTGTTGTATATTTTTGTCCCACAAAGGAGAAAGGGAGCTGATGTAAGTCCTATGTCTGTCCATGCATGACTGATGTAAATCAAAAAATTAACCATACTAAATCATGAAAATTGCACAGTTATATAACAGGAATATTTATCCTTTTTTCATTAAATTTTTTACTTTGATCAATAAACTTCTAATTCTGGCTTGATTGAGTAGCTCTGTGTAAAGTGATACCTGTGTGGAGCCCGAGAGTCACAGTTCAGAGTTCTAGCATCCTTGTCATGCTGAGCATGGCAGCATTTACTTTTACTCCCAGCAACTGGGAATACACACAAACACTCCAGGGTCCTACTGGCCAACCAGTCTTCATTCATAGCATCCTTCAGATTCAGTGAAGAGATCTTGTCTCAAGAAAATACAGTGGAGTCTAGTAACGAACAATTCATAAGACTGACTTCTGGCCTCCACACATGCACAGAGACAAGCACACATGTACACCGATACACAACACACACATACACACATATGTATATGTGGTGGTTTATATATGTTAAGTCCAGGGAGTGGCACTATTACAAGGTGTGGCCTGTGGGACTAAGCGTGTTACTGTGGGTGTGATCTTTAAGACCCTCATTTTAGCTGCCTAGAAGCCATTATTCTGCTAGCAGTCTTCAGATGTAGAGCTCTCAGCTCAGCCTGCACCATGCCTGCCTAAATGCCATCATGCTCCTGCCATAATGATAATGGATTGACCCTCTGAACCTGTAAGCCAGCCCTAATTAAATGTTGTCCTTATAAGACTTGCCTTGGTCATGGTGTCTGTTTACAGCAGTAAAATCCTGACAAAAACACTACTCAAGCACATACCATACACACACAAAACAAATAGGTAAAACAATAAATAATGTGTAAAAATCTAGTTCCCATATCTGCAATAGACTTTCTAGTATATAATGTCCAAATAAACTACACTGTTTTATCCTTTACTCACCTGGAGTCATTTGTAATTAGTAATTATTACAGAATATTGCCAAATACAGCATAACTTACCAATGTGATTGATTGTCATTGATTTTTTTTTAATATTCATTCAAACATCACAGCGAAAACTGCTGCGGTGCATAGTTAAAGTCAACATTGGTACAACTCGAGCAATTAGCAATGCTTACGGAAGTAAGTCTCACAAGATTGGCAGCTTACACTCCGGGCACAGGAAGAGTGCCCACCTGTCAACAAAGATCAAGAATGCACAAGAAGTTTTTAGGTGGCCACTGCTCTCACTATTACAGCATGGCACGCCATTTTGGTAAAATGGATTGATTATGAATTTAGAAAACACCATTACGATGTAAAAGTGTCAGAGTCCCCTTTCTTCCATTTCTTGTTCATATATTCTGCTAATCTTAGTTTTAATTTTAATCATTTGTATTTCCATATATTGAAAAAAAACTTCCTCTTGGTGGCTTTTATAGTTCATACCGTGCTTTCTAACACAGTCAAAATACACTTTTTAAACATTGTGTTCATAATGCACTCCCTGCAATAATTTCTTAAGGCATTTTTCTGAAAAGATATTTCAAAAATTATAAAGATGGTTTATCCTATAGGGCAAGAGGAAGCAATAAGCATTCACCCATTCGTGCAAATATAGGTGATGATGGATGATTGCATGTAGAAGTTCGTTTTCACACCTGATTAGTTGCACCAATAGTTCCTGTGCACATGCAAGCAAGCACACATGCATGTGTGTATAGATAATAACTATCATTCCTGTTATTATAACTATCATATCAGTCAGAGTTATTTGTCTACTCTCACTTTTTAAATTATTAATTACAAATATTGGAATGCAGTTACTTTTTAAATTTAGTTTTTATTCATAAATGCTTTAACAGTTTGCTCGGAAATGTCTTTGACGTTTCCTTACAAACTATTAATACCATCAAATTATAATGTAATTTAATTATTTTTATTTTCCTCGTGGTATGTTTTTTAGTGTTTCCAATGTAACAATAGAAGTAACATTAGTATCTTTATATATAATTTCTTATGATAATACAACTCTTAAGATGTCTCAGTAAAGCACTGGCTGCTCTTTCATAGGACCTAGGTTTGGTTCCCAGCACCCACATGGCAGTTCATAACTGTCTGTAACTCCTGTTTTAAAGGTTAAGACATCTTTTTCTATCCTCTTTAAGTGCCAGTCAGACATATGATGCTTAGATATACATGGGCAAAATACTCATGCACATAAAATAAAAATAATACTTTACCTCAGGATTATGTGATTTATTTCACTGGACATTTCATTGAATAATTTTTAATCACACCTTCACATCAATTACTTTTCATCTCAGTTTTAAAAGTTATCATAGTCTAGGGAACATTCAGTAAAATGCAAGCCTGAGAAACTGAGTTTAATCCATAAGAACTCGCAAAGAAATGCTGGATATAATGGGGCATACTTGTAATTCCAGCACCGGGCAGGTAGAAACAGGTCCTGAACTCTTTGCTTAGCCAGCCTAGCCCACATGGTGAGGTCGTAGCCAAGTGAGAGAACCTGCTTACAGCATGGTACAGTCAGAGAAGACACCTAAATGCCAAGATTTCTCCTCTATACTCATGCACAAGTCCTAAAATTTAGATTCTTGTCTGAAATTACTTCTTTGTTCTAGCCTAAGATTTAGATTCCTACATGAAATTACTCCTTTGTTGTAGCCTAATGTCAAATTCCTACCTGAAGACTACTTCCTTGTCCTTGGCCCATGTCAGATTCTTGCCAAGCAGCCCCAAAGGCTCGCAGCCTCTCCCCTTTTTGTATTTCATTAACAAGACTGAGCCTGTCTTATGTCATTCTGACAAGAATGCCTTCCTTACCCGGTGTGGAATATGCATTCTCAAAAGCAATGTACTTCTGTCTTAGATTGTAAAGACTTTGTACAGAATTTTACCCGTCCTTGGCATGCCAGCCTGTTAATATAATAAATCCGTCTAGGGGTCTATTTTCGGGTTCAAGCCATGTACTTTGGCTGCCAACATGTTGATGTTGTTAAAGAAAAGCTTTAACACAATGGGCAGAAATAAAAGTATTCCCAGGACAAAAAGGGCTAGCATGATCAAGCTATATATGCCATGTTTGAAGCTTGACCAAAATAGAAATACTGACCTCAGGCCATGGGTAATTTTATCTGCAGTATCTACCACATCATCACTCAGCAGAGCAGCATTCTTGAAATTCATAAGCTCCCTATGTATCATTAAAACATCCAGAGATGTGTTAGAATTATGTCAGACACACTGCACATGCCATTAAACTTCTTCCTAATTATACTCACTACCACTGTAAATGTTAGAACTAACATGAATCCAATGGTATTTGGCATGACACTCAAGATGGCTCCTTACACTTAAATCTGAACCTCCTTCCAGTAATCTGAATAGAATAAAGAGCATCAAGCCATTCTTTCAAATGCCTTTCTAAATCTTCTGGTATATTTGACACATTAGTAACATTTTTTTGCTAAATGATTAACAAAAGTAGCTGCCTTAACTTCTTGTGTCACAGCAGTTGCAGAAGCAGTGGTGCTAGCAATTGATGCAATTAAAGCTGTGATACCAGCAATAATCAACCCCACTATCCTCTTGCTTCTGCTCAAAGCCTGACTCATTTCTTCCAGTACTTGCAAGCTATTTGACTATTTGCATCTGTTGTATTGTTTGACCCTCAACCTAGAACTGACCTTAATATATGCATTAATTAAAATGGTATAAAAGCATAAAGGAGGAGGGGGGATGGGATAGGGGTTCCTAGGGAGGGGAAATGGGGAAAAGGGATGGCATCTGTATTGTAAATAAATAAAATATCCAATAAAAATTAAAAACAAAACTAAATAAATAAGAAAAAAACATGCATTCATGCTTATCCATCACACATACAAATAGATAATTATAGTTTTTTTCCTTCACATCTTCTGGACATTGCTTGAACAGCTTTTTCAAGATGTAGACTTCCTTGCAAGTTTTAGTTTTAACTAGAAATCTTCAAAATAACCCTGATTTTAGGTTTTTCTTCTAACCCATAGCTTTGTCCACTCATTGCATCACTGAGAACTCCTTCCTAAGAAATTTGACTACTGAGCTATAAGACTCATTTCACCCAATTTTTTAAGTTAATATATTATATTTTTCATCAGTTCAAATGTCAACTGTATAGAAGTGCAAGCTTTAATGCAAATATATATATATATATATATATATATATATATATATATATATAATTTTAATGGGTGGAGCACTTGCATTCACCAACTGTCTGCCACTGTAACAAATGCCTGAGATAAATTCATTTAAAAGAAAGAAGGATTTAGTTTGAGCTCAGGGCAGTTGGCTTTTTTCCTCTGGGCATGGAGTGAGACAGAACAGCATGAAGGGATTGTGTGACAAAGATAGTTGCTCACTATCTTTGGTGGTTGGGAAAAAAAAAGTCAGAGTGGAATGTTTGGGATAGCAGCAACCCTGCAATGTCATGCTCCCAATGTGCTAACTTCCTCCCACTAAACCTCGCCTCTTAACACTAACCCTTAACATGTTAACCGTCTCCCACAGCACCAAAATGACAAAAATGAAACACATGGATATTTTATTAAACATTTCAGATTCAAGATACAGAAGCACTTGTGTTATATGGAAGTGTACAGAGAACAAAAACTGTATATACAGAAAGATATTTTAGGGGGATGTGAGCAAGATTGTCAGCAGTATTTCCAGAAATAGTGTACAGTATCATGTTCCCAGGAGGTACGTGACTCAGTGTGGAAGTCAGAGATTCTTATAAAAACTAAATTTATTTCTAGAAGTGATAAGCGGGCTGGTCAGGTGGCTCAGATGTTATGAGTATGCATTGTTCTTGCATAGAACCCAAATTAAATTCCCAGCATCCACATCAGATATTTCATGTCCTTTTGTAATTCTGGTTCTTGGAAGATCTGGTTCCTTTCACCCCCATGGACAGCTGTAAGTACGTACACAAAACCTTATACTAACACACAATACACGATAGGAGAGTGCTTCCCTACCTGTAGAACTGCCCCCCCCCTGGCCTTTTGTATTTCAGAGCTGATGCGGAATACAGAGCTGATTAAAAGCCAAAAGACTGATGATCTCTGTTCCTTGTAACTTTCTAACTGTACAGGAGGCAAGATGGCTTCTGGAAACTTGACACTTTCTTATTCTATGTCTGAAAACTGCTGGCTTCTTTTCTTTTTAACTCTCTGTGCTTAAATAAGCACAGGAGAAACTTAACTCTTTAACTATCTTATTGTTTGTGCTTAAATAAGCACTGATTTTTAGTGAATTAGCACAGGCTATTTAGCACCATGGAATTTAGGCTTTATTGTCAGAACTTCTTTCTCTGGTGAGTCAGCCAGGAGCCCCTTCCTGGACAGGCAAGAAGCTTGGAGCTCATTCACTATTTTTTAGAACAGAGAAAAGAAAAAAGTAAAGACATCACTTGCACAGACAAAGCACACATACACACACACACACCACACCACCCCCCCCACACACACACCGGATGCAATGGAAAATGACTACACTACCTTTCTTTATTAGTTTCAGTTTTTTATAGCTTTTTCACAAAAAGTTCTAGGTGTAAGAAAGAATTACCTCATAGATAAAATGTTACAAAACAGGGGAGTTTCAGAAATGTATCAATAGCAAGTTCAAAGCGGTGTTTCATAATGTAGGCTCATTATAAGTTCCAAATAGCAGTTTCTACATAGCCTTTCCTTATCACAGTGCATATCTATGGCTTCATCCTTGGACTGGAATGTTTTTCCTTGAACTCAAATTCATCACAAGCCTATTTCTCTTTTTGGTGTAGTAATGAAAGCTCATTATAGTTCTTACTATGCAGCCTTTCCTTATTATTATGAGGAGTAGACACATTCTCTTCTTGATTCTAACTTTACTACATCTTTCTAGCAAAACAACTAAAATCATCTCTTCAAACGTTTTAAGACTATTTGAAGTAAATTAGGCATTCTATAACATCATTAGTTCATCTAAATTGCATTAATTCATGAAATTTCATCTTTATGTTGATCTGCAGGAAGTTTGCTCAATAGAGTGGGCTGATGCCCAGGAATCCTTAAGGTATGTAAAGGTGACAGGAAATGCATATCAGTTACAAGAAGCAGTGCTGGGATGAAGCCTCTTGGGGCATTGTTTCTCAAAGCCCACACATCCAAGATCATGCAAAGATGGTGGGCCACCTCCAGCAAGGTCAGCAGCTAGCCTTAACCTTTCCTAGATGGTTCCTAACAATGCATGAATCCCTAGATATGATTCCAAGAACTACATCAATTATATATGGGATCCTTTACTCTCCACACTCCAGCCACGACATGCTAGCTCTGATGGTCTATGTTATCATCATGCATGCACTTAAAAGCCAAGTTTTTATGAAATGATAACTGTATCTCCAGGAAAAGCAAACACAGGATAGGTTGGTCAGAGATCTGAATCAACCCTCTTTAGAGTGAAAAGGACATTATTGTTCCCCTTAAAATTTGTATGTATTGTTTACTTGATGTATGTGTGTGTGACTGTGTAAAAGCATGTGAACCTCACATACAAGTACATGCTGTGTCCAGAAAGGACATCAGATCCCCTGGGGGTACAGGCTGTCATGAGCTGCATGTGGATGCTTTATAAAAAGCCTAGGTCCTCTCCCAACTCAGCAAGTGCTTTTAACTGCCAAGCCATCTCTTTAACTTCAAAGATGCCATGTGTCACCATTGTCACTCAGGAGCGAGCTACACAGACTTTAGTGTTGTGTGCCTGGGGTACTCAGAACTGAAAGAGTCAGATTGTTATTTCAGGAGAAAGAACTGACCAAACTCCCTGCCACCAACAAAAATCAACCTTTGGAGTGAAATGTTAAATTTTGTAAACCCTGTACCTATCACTCTGAACTTTTTATTTCCTGAGAGATTCAAGGTTTAGGTCACTGGTGAACTTATCAAATATGACTAGTTTGGCTTGTGAAGAGAAATATAGTAATATTTAGAACATGATGTGCCCCAGTAAATCTGATTTTTTCAAATAAACAAAGTTCCATGTTTCCAAGTCATAGGAGTAAGTAATGTTGGAAAATAATTAGTGATTTTAACGTAATTCTGCACGAGCTATTTATTAATTAGGTTACTGTTTCTATGCTGTAACTAATGTTTTAGCAATTACTACTTGATGACTGTATAGTATTAAATAACAATATCCACAAAACCAAAATCGCTAGTAAAATATTAGTCTCCTTCCAAATGCAGAGATGCTGAGTATAAAAGTATATTACATTTTGAAAAAAATCAAAACCAGCCATTGGATATATTAATAATTTTCATAAAGTTTAAAAATGAATGCCAAGTGTTCTTTTGTTTATGACACAGCTTGTTTTTTTCTAAAATGTCTAGTTATTTCATCATGTGGGACTGGATAATGATTTTTAAGTTAAATTGACAAGTATCTGTCTTACATGCTTTTTCTATTTTAATATAATTTAATTTCACATATGGTATATATCAAGCCATGGAAGCTCTCTTCAATCTTTAAATCTTTAAGATTATTCTCTTCAAATCTTTAAGATTATTTTTTTTAATTGTCATCAGAAAGTTTTCAGCAGAGCTGAATAGAACTCAAAACCTGAAGAGAGGAATTAAGTCAGTAATCTTACAGAGAAGTCAGTCAGAGACTAGGGCCATACTCACAGCAACATCTGTGTAAGAGTCTCATAGACTAACAGCATTTAAAAGGCCTGGCAAGACGCTGTTTTGCTGGAACTTTCATACCTCTTCTTGGAAGTTGGTGAAACAGCAAGGTTTAAACACCCAGGTTATTGTTACACTCGTTGCCTGCCCGGCTAAGCTGCAGCAAAAACAGGTGTTGAAAGGGTCACAGGAAAATTTGACAGTAGTCGTACCAGTCACCTACAGTGCTCAAACAAATCATGGGACTGTGCAGTTTTATTTGTGCAGCAGCTGATAAGCTAAGACAACAGTGAGCAAACCCCATTGCTGATTAGTAAATTATTACACACAGCCCGAGCTGCCCACTGCGCCCTCGACATTCCTGATGGCGGAGGAAGAAAAGACCAGGCAAAACCCATGAAGGTATTGTGTACTGCGGGACCTTGTAATGGAATTGTCAATGCGGTATTTGCTAAAGACAGTTGTAAAATTTCCAGATTCATGTAAAAGTATGGTTTCTTAAATGAGATTAGAAATTTATAAACAAAAATTCCCTTTCTTCTCTCTCACTTCTCTGGGTATGGACTAATTTCTAACACTGTCTTCAGGAATACCATTTGAAAGGGCAGGATAAAGCAAGAATTATTACTGCCATGATTTAATTTTTGAGGTTCATGGTAAAAATAAATTTTAAAGACTCAGAAAGGTCAAATTATATGTCACAATAGAACCTTACTTTCACCTGTTACAAAGTACAACACGAGTGTAAAGAAAGAATAGGGTTCCGTAACAGAATTCAAGCTACTGATAGCAGCTGTAGACACTGACTCTGTGAGCATGTAGAATGGAAGACCAGTCATGATAGATGACTGCTGCTCTCTCAAGATACCTACGGGAAGAAAATAACGTCATTATCCCTAAGTTGTCAATTATCACTTTGCATCTGTTAGTTTGTGAAAGTGGCTTCCATGTGAACTGCACAGTCCCCGTTGGCTATTATTTCTCTCACTGCCAAACAGAATTTCAAATCTGAGAACTTTCTCTGCGTCTGATACAAACTTTCATTTTACTAATGTGAGTTAAATTCGACGTACTGTGGAAGACATCTAAAGATACTCATAAAGCACTTTTTTATTAATGTTCTAGATATTACAACAGACATTATGACGGTGCTGATATAAATAAGAGTGCTGTAAGCTTGCAAAGGTCTGAGCTTCAGAAACACTACATATTTGCACATAGAATGAACAATTTATTAAAATCAATGTTTGAAATATATACAAAGGAGAAAGTACAGAATTCTGACAGGCAACTAAATAAAGTTAAAATTCATAAGAATAAATAGGTGAGGTGCACGCGCGCATGTGTGTGTGTGTGTGTGTGTGTGTGTGTGTGTGTGTGTGTATTAAAAGACAGAGAAATAAAAAGTAAGAACAAAAAAATTCTCGAAGTTTCAAAATTCATTGGAATAAATTTGCTAACATATTTAGTTATAAGAAGTTAAAAGTTATTTCCAGATTAATGACAAAATAAATTTCAAGCTTAAATATGTATTATATATATATATATATTACAGTTAAAGTTATAAATCTGAGGCCTCCGGAAGATGTAGTTCAGGAGAATATGGCTTTGGTTGCAGGGTACACAAACCAGTCAGAACTAAGCAAATTGAAAGTGAAGCACAGCAAGTCCTAAGGACAGACAGTGGGTGTTTCCAGAGCAAGGCAGAGGTGTGACCACCCTTAGGGCAGACTAGCAATGAGACATGACTGACTGAAAGGACCAGGATGAAGAGCAAACCTACATCGCTGTAGACCTGGAAGCCAAGAGTCAGCTCAAGTGAGTACTTGTAGAAGCGCTGAACATCCTCGCACAGCCAGAAATCAGACTGCGCTCCTTTCTTTAGAAACCTGACAGTCTGTGCAGACTGAGCTCTCTGACGGGCGGGTCAGTCTGTGGTCTCCTCTCATAGGCAGACTTCCATGGAAACTCAGTGAGCCTCACGTGTTTGTTTTGCATATTGTCATGCAAACTAACAAGAATCAGCAAACTCTGTATAGTACATAATCTACCCTCATATTTTCCAGATAATAATATGATGGTCTGCTAAACTAGTATTAATACGACAGAGGGAAATGAGAGTTATGTTGAACAGAACGTATGCTCGTTAAATTCAGAGAGGCCTTGATTCTGATGTGACTTCTGAGTCCTTTTGATGTCCTTCATTTAAAGTACTTGCACACCAGGTCCTTACATTTTGAATATTTTTTCCTCAAGTCCCAACACAAATAGAACACTCATCTTAAAGACTGTATTTACTCCACCACATAGTTTACTCAACCCCAGTAACTTTCCAACACAGAAATTATCGGTGGTTCCTTTCTAAATGCTTTTTATTTTCCTACCAGAGACACGGTCTTTTCTAGAATGCATAAAATGGACATACAGTTCAATCAAAGCAGAACTCTTGAGAAACTGCTTGCCTGAGGTTTTGATCTTAGTCATTCTGATTGCTGTAAGGCAGAATCTCAGGGTTGTTTAGATTTGCATTTCTCTGATCCCTAAGGACTTTGAACATTTCTTTAGGTGTTTCTCAGCCATTTGAGATTCTTCTGTTGTGAGGTTTTATACCCCATTTTTTGATTGGGTTGTTTGTTTTTTTGGTGGTTAGCTTCTTGAGTTCTTTATATATTTTGGATATTAGCCCTCTATCGGATATGGGGCTAGTGAAGATTTTTTTCCCAATCTGTAGGTTGCCGATTTGTCTTATTGACTCTTGTCTTTTCCCTTACAGAAGCTTTTGAGTTTCATGAGGTCCCATTTATCAATTCTTGTTCTTAGAGCCTGAGCCATTAGAGTTCTGTTTAGGAAATTTCCCCCTGTGGCAATGAGTTCAAGGCTCTTTCCCACTTTCTTTTCTATTAGATTCCGCTTATCTACTTTTATGTTGAGGTCCTTGATCCATGTGGACTTGAGCTTTGTGCAAGGTGACAAATATGGATCTATTTTCATTTCTGTACATATCGACAGCCAGTTAGACCAGCACCATTTATTGAAAATGCTTTCTTTTTTTTCCATTGTATATGTTTGGCTTCTTTGTCAAAGATCAAGTGACCATAAGTGTTTGGTTTTATTTCTGGGTCTTCAATTCTATTCCATTGATTGACGTGTCTGTCTCTGTACCAATACTGTACAGTTGTAATCAATATTGCTCTGTAGTAGAGATTGAGGTCAGGGATGGTGGTTTTCCCAGCCGTTCTTTTATTGTTGAGAATTGTTTTCACTATCCTTGGTTTTTTGCTTTTCCAGATGAATTTGAATTGCTCTTTCCATGTCTTTGAAGAGTTGTGTTGGGATTTTGATGGGGTTTCATTTGATTCTGGTCATAAGAATCAGGAAAAGCCAACTGTCTCCTATCACTGGCAAACAAAACGAATGTCTTGTAATTAGTGAAAACCTAGTAACTGTTGGAGTACTGGAGGTCAGCTTGTCCTGAATGGTACTTACCCTGACTTCAGAAGGCAAGCTACCCTCAGCACTTCCACCCTCAAACGAGAAGCAGTCAACTAGAAACTGGAGAATCTGTTCGTGTCCACACGGTGGCGCTCTCCAACAGTTAAAAGCAGGTTTGCTTCGCAGTGAAAAAGAACAGATGCAAGGTCATTAACAACCACCTTAGAGGAAATTTGGAAAATGGAACACAGACACGCCCATGTTTTCCTCTCTTCAAGCAACGTAAAGCTATACATGCTTTCCCTTTTCTTTGATCGTACTCGCTGGCTGGAAAACACCAGTACACAGAAGTTTAGATACTTCAAATAAGGAAAATAGACAAATGAACGAAATTGTTATTATCAGAAAAAAAATCCATCAGTTTGATCCACGAGTATGCCGATTTCTGTTTTGTTTCGTTGTCTTGTTAGTGCTCGGCTATTATATCTGTATGAATGTCATTTGTGTCATATAGTTGCACACTAAAATCTATGTGACGACCATAGAAATTAGATGACCATTGAAACTTATAATGAAAGTCAGTAGTCAAAAATAAGAATATAAAACTTCAGCTGTAGAGACAAAAAGAAGGTGAGGGGGGAAAATTATTTATTCTGAGAAGTGAATAAAATTTCTAGGGAGACATGTGTGGCACCGACTTTAAGATCTAGCACATCCACGGAGCCTGGAACTTTGCAAACACACGACTCCCATCCATGTAAGTTCTATAACTTCACAGTGATGCTCCAGTTCACCCCTCCCAAGCCCTACCCCTACCACCCTTTTCATGGACCCCTCTTTCTGTTAATAATCACCCCTGTCTGTTTCCTCGAGGCAGGAATTGCATGACCAACACGGTTTTCCTAAAACATGTAAGAACAAGGTTTGGACTTTTCAAATGTAACCATCGGACTCCTGTGATTTTTAGTTTCAGTATACCATAAATATTCATACCACGCCTACATTCTAGAGATTGAGAGGAATTACCCATACAAAACCAGTAATTTTTCTTAAATAAAAAATAATGTGGGTATTCAAAGTATGTATGATATTCGGATGATAGGCATGTCTATATCCCTGAAACACACCCCTGAATACCATAAACTATTCTACTGTGTGAAAACATGCACCTGTGTTTACTCTTCAAATGCTATTAAAATTATAGTTATTTCCAGAAAAAGCATATTTTAGAGAAGGAACACTCAGTTGAAAACTGTAAGTTGTGACTTGCCAAATAATAATGGTTGGAAATAGGTAGGTTTAATATTTTTTGGTCATAGACAAAAATATTACAAATCTATAGAGAATATAGATTGGTCCAGAGCATGGCCTAGGGTAAAATTGTCATGATTTCATTTCTCTAACTGCCTATTCTCACAGGCAAAAGGAGGCAAAAGTCCTACTCTTATTTCAGTGCTGTTGTTGTTTTATTAGATAGTGTGTACACGGAGATTTGTGAGCTGTAAAACGCCACAGGAGTGCAGTCCTGTCCAGATACAGAACATCTCAGCTAACCCATGAAGATCTCCCACCATCATCCTTCATAGAAGCCCCATCCCTTTCTCCAGGGGCACTTGCTGTTTAATTTTCTGCTGATGGGGTTCAGAATGTGCCACCACCCTCATTACGACATCTGACGAGCTGTAGAATTAGGAAAGTCACCCTCTGACCTTCTCCTGACCTCTAGTCCTCAAATAGATTAGACAGTACCATTGGCCTTTCCTTCAAAGTAGAGTATAAGACTCACATGCCAGAAGAAATGTCTTTATCTCTAAAGACACAGGGACAGAGGGACAATTTCTGCTTATTCCTGTTAGCTCAGACAGTGCTGATGTCAAATCACATTTCTACACAGCTACACCCTCACCAAACCTAGCCAAACACGCTGACAATAATACACAAGTGTGTCTGTTTCTTTGGGTCTTCATTTATGAAAGGTTCTATGCCATGTAAAACTTATCAGCTAAATCTGTCATTCTCTCTCTTGTTAATCTGTCTCCTATTAGGTAACCTTGACAGGAACCATGACATAAAGAAATTACATCTTCTCCCTTACATGATCATCCAATTTTATTTCCACTTTTATAGATCTCTGAGATTATCCTGTCCAGATAGTCTTTAATTTATTCTGACAGGCAATGAAAATCCCGGTGCCCCAGTGTGTTCCTAGGCTTGATCAAGTATATAGAATGTAAGAGTGGATTATCCCTGTTCTTTGACTAAAGGGAATCATGAATATGCGTCATAATTCTATAGCTGCAGTTATAGTCTGTTCTCTTGTCTAAAGATTTGAAATAATCTTTGTCCATTCTTGTCCAAACACTAAAATAATTAAGGTCTGAGCCTAATTCCTAATTCCAAAACTCAATGCTGGACAATAACATTGTAAAGTTTTCAACTGGATACACTCTTTCTGAAGTATATTTTTAGAAATAACCCGTTTCAATAGAATTTAGAAAGCAAAGAGTATTATAGACTTTTCAGATTTCTTTTTGTTATTAAGTGTTGAGTATCAAACTCAGAACTTCAAATTTTCGTAGTAAGCCTCAATTTATGCAAGTTAATGTTGATAGAAAAGTATTTGACCCTGTATATGTAAATTAAGCTAGCTAATACAGCTTTAATCTGAGTCTGAAAAAAATACAAGTGGAACACTATAAATTAGACTGGATTTCTCTTGTGTGTTCTTGCTCTCTGGTAAGAGCCAGCAATTGAGTTTTCTTCTCGGTCCCAGGTCTCCACACATCCACAGGAAAGCAGGGGTGTGACTTGGGGTCAGGGTGAAGATAGAAGGAAGAGTAAACAAGAGGACTTTGACGTGTTGTTGGTTTCTATGGAAGGAAAGGATGAAGGATGCTAAGGATCAAGTTGCAGCCGGTTCACCAGAGATTCAGGACAGCACATCCCCACATGCACCTCTGCTTCATACACATGCTCAGTATTAAAAGTCCCTTCCAGGGAAAGGGAGACTAAGATAGAAGAAAAACAGACAATTTGATCACTGTCATTTCTCAATATAGTACAAATCCTATTGGAAATGAGTTTTAAATATTCTCTACCTGGGCAGAGACATCATTCCCTTGACTGAGTGGCGCATTCATTGTCAGGGTAGGGGAGAGAAGCATTTATTGTTCCTCCTGTCTCTTCTCCTTGAGATCCTTTGTGCATGTAACTATAGAAAATGAGTTGCTTGTGGCCAGCTTGACTGATCCACACTTCCCTTAGTGGTATCAATATTCAGTAAGTGAATATTCACACTAATTTATCCATTACACTCTGAAAACTACCTGTTTATCTGATAGTCATCGTCTGCTGAGAAAATGACAAATCACATCTTCCTTCGGGCTTTACACACCCGTCTCTGTTCTGTAGACAGCTTTAAAGGTCGGGCACACACTAACTTTTCTAGATCAGTGAGATTCTCAGGAGAACTTAGCATTCTTCCAGTCTGGTTGCCAACAATCAGATCCCTGAACAAATAACCACAACAGAAGAGCTAATTCCCAGGCAATGTTGTGATGCCTTCAGATTCTCTTTCTCTACTTATTAATTTCTTCATTTAGAGCACTTCGCTCTCCCTCCATTTAAGGATGTCCATTTTGAAGCTATCTGAAAATATCCATTCAGATAAGAAAACACCATCCTTAGTCTGACTCTTAAAACCAGACTGAACTCAGTAACTGATCTGCTTTAAATGTGGTCCCTTGAAGACTCCAGAGGAGTATTTGCTGCTGAGCTACTCGCCTAAAGTCATGTTTTACATTGTTCTGTTTCTTACAGAGCAGTCATTATCAGTCAGTATCAGTCTCTAAGCTTTTAGAATGCAGACTCTGTTCTGCATGGTTTCTCTTACTTGTGGGAGTCGTGTCTTTCGTTATCATGCAGGAATGCATTTTTCATAAGAAGCTATGATTATTTTGAAGGTGTTTTGTGTGTATGGGGGTTTTTGTGTGCATGGATGTCTGTGTACCATGTGCACACAGTACCTACAGAGGTCAAAACAAGGCAGGAGATCACATGGGACTAGAGTTGCAGATGGTTGTGAGTCTCTATGTGGGTGCTGGGATGAAACCCAAGTCCTTTGAAAAAGGCAGCCCAGCCTCTGAACTATAGAACTATATCTTCAGGACCCAAGTTAGGATTTATTTAAGATTTGGATGCTATTAAAACAAGCATCCAAACAAAAACTGTGGTTTTAAAAGAAGTTATTTGTTGTTGTTTTTTTTTGTTTGTTTGTTTGTTTGTTTTGTTTTTTTTTGTTTTTTTTTTTGGAAGGGCAGGTGTCTCGTTAAACCATTGCTAGCCAAGTGGCAGGTGACTCAGTACAGTCAGGCCCTTTCTGACATCCTATGGCTGCATTCAGAGCAGCTTCTCAGCTGCTACCATTATACAATGGTCAGAAATATAAGTGCCAGAATTCTATATGTGCTGTTCTCAAAAAGGAAGAGGAGCCATATACATAAAAGAGCCAGAGAACGAGTTGTAGTTTAAAGACCGATTGATTGATTGATTGATTGATTTTACTTGTATGAAAATACCATAGCTGTCTTCAAACACACCAGAAGAAGGTATCAGATCACTTTACAGGTAGTTGTGAGTCACCATGTTGTTGCTGGGAATTGAACTCAAGACTTCTGGAAGAATAGTCAGTGCTCTTAACCACTGAGCCATCTCCCCAGCACAGATACCAGTTGTAGTTTAAATCTCATTGTCTACAGCTTAGAATCACAGAAATGAGTCTGACCAGAGTCTCAAACAATCAGTTGAAACTCCATCATGAAAAGAGATTAAGGATATGCTATATGGGTGACACTTCACGGTCTGACGTGCTACTGTATTAATTAGAAAAAATTCCAAATACCTACAGCATGAAAAAAATGCATCTAACACAGAAAATCAAGTGTTTTCTACAATGAATGGCAGGAGTTGTGTTTTCTAAGCTGGATCAGAGCACAGTGAAGATAAAGTCCCAGGGTCTGAGATAGCCTCACCCCTTGGAACTGTGGAGTAGCAATGTCCCACTTTAAAACTAAGTCCCAAATCAAAAGGATGGATGGAAGTGTCACTCCTGCCTTTGCTGAGGTGCACTCCATTGTGCATATATCCAGGCTGGACTTCAGTGTACCTTTCATGTAATGGATAAGATTTCAATATAAAGTGATTGGATTACTTTCAGTGACGTATATACTCTTGGCTTGCACTAGCCTTAGAAACATCAGTAGCAACTTCTTGTTCCTTTGTCCTGCGTTTGAACACATCGTACTTTTAATAGCTTAAAAGTTCTGGTTTATAAAGACTTTATATCCTATCGATTCCTTACCCTTCATCCCTAGCTGAAATGAAAGAGAGGACTAATAACTTTTTTAAAAATATAACAACAGTGTGACTCACAGTTGGTTTGCAGATAACTTTATCAAGACAATTCCCTGTCTTTTTCATTTTCCTATATTTAAAATACAGATGTATAACCTATAGCTTCACATTCATATCCCACTGCCTGTAATTTTCACCAAGGTATTGAACAGTTCAGATCACGTTGCAAGCATGCTGAGGTGCTAGGCAGAGGTTATGGGTAACACATTTCAGGATAGCATTGGGATTGCCTCTTCTATTGACCACACACTACCTGATAATAACCAGCTGCTGAATGCCCACTAGATTCTGTCAGAGTATGTTATTTAGTGGATAAGTTTCTGCTCCAAAAGGTTCTGTGCAGAGACATTAAGAAGAGAATGAGGGCTATGTTGAGCACATAGAATATAAGCTACAGGCAGCTTTAAGGTTTCATCACAATTCTTTGCATTTAGTCTTAGAAATTATTGTCAGCTTCTTCCCCAAGTCCAAGGCCAATGGTAGCATCTTCCCCAGACTTAGAGCAAGAGTGGAAGCATTTTGAATGAAGACTCTGATTTGCTATAGAGTAGGGGAGATGACGCAGAAAATCAGTATGTACCTTGGCATTGATGCTTTAACTTGGATCCTGAAAGTCTTTAGGACAATACTAGAAATTCTTGGATTTGCTACCTTTAAATTTTTCCTTTTGTCGTGAAACACAAAAACAAAAGAACATAAAGTAAACAAAAATCCAAGCATACATGTATCTAACAGTGTTATCACAAGCCTCTATAACCCCAGCATGCACCTGTGGGGAGATAGAAGGGAGGGAATAAAGAACCATATGAACCAAATAGCCTGGCTTACACAGTAATGAAAAGGCCCTGTCTCAAAACATGGTTAAAGGGTGAGAACTCAAAGGTTGTCCTCTGAAGTCTATGCATGGTGACAGCACATTCCCACAAAAATAAGCACATATGCAAACACATGCATCCTCCATACACATACACACACATGTACATATTCACACACACACATATATACATGCATGCACAGATATGTGTATATCTATACATATACATACACACAAGTGGATATACTTACACATATATACATACATGCACATATATATGTATACATATATACACACATACATGTGTATATACCCATACACACATACACATGCACATACTCATACACACATATATACATACATGTATATATATATACACATACACACATACACACATGCACACACACACATGTGCGTGCAGCACAGCCATATCCACTGGGAATGGCAAGAATCATAAAGCCACCACAGCTACTTGACACAGTTCTGGCAAAGCTGAGCCGATTGCTGCAATCACTGTCCTTCTATCTGTAATTCTTGGTTTTTGGTCTTTGTGTGTTGCATTCTTGGGGACTTTTCAGAACTATGATTCATTTTATGTCTTTTCCTGAGGGAAAAAATATGTCTGAGCCTTTATAGGAAATTCCTAAGATTAATTTTATCTGGCCACTATTTGGAAGTCTTTTTTATGCCCTGGAGATCATTAACCACCAACAAGTAATGAGGTCATTACTCCAAGAATCTTCTTGGGGTATCTGTCCCTAAGCAAACTCAAACAGTGTAATTGGTGCAGGGTAAACAGAGACAACTAACAAACTCTGACTAGCCAGGAGACTAGGTTACAGATTCAAGGTCCTTTTTATAAAGGCTTAAAGATCTCTGAAAATGTTGTTTAAAGATAGGAGGTCTTACAGGGTGCACCACTAGAGGGATAGAACTCAGTAAACAAGAGAAAGTGACTACCTATTTTGTAGTATAGATGATAGAAACATACAGTAAAAGAAGTTAGGTATTAGTATTTGTTACTCATGAAAAGATCAGTTCAGATATTTCCTGTTTGTCTGGAGCACTTTAAAACTTCAAGCACTGGCAGCCTAAAAGCAGCCTGTCATGTAATAAATGTGTTTGCTTTGGAGGAGACATTCTTTACGGTCTTTAAATTGGACTTATAGTACCGAAAATGAGAATAAAATCTGTTCTGTTTGTATTTTCTAATTGTGACTGAACTTGTAACCCTAGACACACAATGCAAAGCCAACCATATATTCTGTACCACTCGGATAATCATTAGTCTGTCTGTTCTGTGAAAGTTGTATAAATAAAGAAGCATCTGTTTGCTAGTCAGTCAGGGCAGCAGAAATGGCCTAATTGCTAGTCAGAGCCACAGAAGTGGTCTGATTGCTAGCAAGTCAGAGCTGCAGAATCCTATGACCCTCACCTGACTCCTTCCCTTCCCCGCAGACTCCTTGTCTCTGCTGTGAGCCTGTCAACAAGAACCCTGGAATCCTCAGCCAGGGAAGGCCCTGGCACATACACATACATATATACATATACATATACATACATACACACATGCATTCACATATCCACAAATGCACACACATATACATACATATATACACATATATATGCATGCACACATATATTCACACACACACACACATATATATATATATATATATATATATATATATATATATATACACATTTACATTCACACATGCATGCACACATACCACATGGCCCTTGCATTTACCATGCAATCTCAGAAATACAATATGATTGTTTCTTCATAATGTTTTTGTCTGAAAACCAAATGGCCTAATTGCAGATGCAAGAAATGATATCATTTAACTTTATACTTAAAACAAGACATTAAAGAGTAAATTACAAAAATAGTATAACTGAAACTTGATTTTATAGTTAATAAAATGCAATAAAATAGTTAAGAACACATGTTAAACAAGGACATTTATGACATTGAACGGTATACTTCCAAAGGAAACACAGTGAAAGGTTAATTTTGTGTCCCTTCCTGTTGATGAATAGTGGCTATCAGACTGTTTTAATCATGATATTCCAGTTTACCAAGGTTAAGTTGTTCTTGTCTACTCAGCCCAGCTTTTTTAGGCCATCTGTAGACTGCATGCAGTTTTATTTTAATGCACGATAAAAGATTTACAAGTATAAATACTTACAGGGTTCAGGGTATTTCTTATGGTAATTTCCAGTTTAAAAATAAATAAATTTCCCTTTTCACTTACACGAATAATAAATGCTACAGGTAAGATCATCGTGAGTCCCCTGGGGTCTGTAGACTTCTGTAGATGCAGCTCAGAGTAAAATGCTTCCCTGGCATATGACATATGCTAGGCTCTGGTTCAATGCCCTTACTGAAACACCACAAAAGAAAAGGACAAACATAAAGAATGCAAATTAGAATATCAGCCAAACATAGGATGTTAGCATTTCTCACATTCTTTTCAAGGTTGAGCTAGCTCCCACTCTCTAGGATTTCACTTCAAGAGGATATTGGGACTTGGTCCTCCCTCATTCCCAACTACTCTCCTCCTTAACACTCCTCCTCCCCCTCCCTTTCGCTCTCCCTCTCCTCTTCCCTATCTCTTCCTATCCCTCTCTCCCTCTTTCTCTCCTGCTCTCCGCTGCTGCTACTGCTCAGTTCCCTTGAGAGGAATGAATTTTCAATCATGATGTTCTGTGCACTACAGACCCAGCACAATGAGTCCAAGAAATTATGGACTACAGAAAACTCCTGAGACACTGAGGCAAAATAAGCGTTGACTCTTCAAACCATGGCTACACCACATTATGATAACAGAAAGCTACCATGCTTATCTATTCATAAGAGAAGGTGTGCACGAGCGAGGCACAATGTTGAAACACAAACGTTGTAAATCTTCTCATGGGCAGCTCTTAAAGTGAACATAATTTTGAAATTTCTGTGATCTGTGTTTGCACCCGAGAAATCCACTCCTAGGAGGAACTGTAATAAAGTTAAAATTAAGACAAAAAGAGGAAAGGACAACAGATGGCATTCTACTGCCTACGTCCTGTTTTTGGCTGAGCTTCTCTTACCTGGAGCCAGGTATGTACTGACTGGAGTTATCTCAAAGTTTCCACACAGGGCTCAAAATCAACAGCATCTCTGCCCAGCCTATTTCATTCCAGTCTTTGAAAATGTTTTTTCTTGGGAGTTGTTTCTTTGTAAATTTACTGTGAGTTCTGAGGTGAAGAAAGTAATGTTTATCATTTTCTAAACTTAAAATAAAAATGAACATGCTGATTTGTAATCTCTTGGTGGACCAGACTTACAGACTCCCCTCAGCCCCTGGCTCTGGAGACCACTGAGTCCTTCTCTATATATGCTAAGAGGAGCAGACATGATTTAAGGAAGAAGATGCCTACCTTATGTCTGTATTTCCAACAATAAGTCTCTGTATTCGATGTTGGAAATCGTTTGGCGTAAATCCTTCCCGGCACACAGAAGCTAATTCATTGTTAGGTTTGTGGCTGTAACCTTGAATTCCTCATTTCAGTACAAACCCTTCTTGTCTATAGGGCCCTCCAGGCTGATGAAAACTAGATTCTTAAACAAGCCAAACCAGTCAGGCAGGGACACTCGTTACTAGCCGAAGTGTTGCAGACAACATGTGTGATAGACCCGTGTTCCCTTCCATGAATCCTGAAGCCAGGTGAGATCATGTGCAGCTTCAGAGAGAGATTTGCTTCAGGTAAGAGATCCAAACGAAATACCTCCTGTCTTAAGCACACTGGAAGATAAATACAATTAATACAAATGTATTATTGCTTTAAACTGTCGACAGGTTGTGTAATGTTTTACCATATTTTGCAATGGAGGTGTAATGCTCCCTAAACTAACAAGCTGATTCTTCCCTGCTTTCAGTCGCTCCCCCATACCTAATGATCTCCTTCTCTGTCTCTCCCCCTTCTGCTCCCTTTCTGTTTCCTCTTCTTGCTCCTCCTCTCTGGTTGGTACATGCCTGACTCCATTGATATTATTTGTCATGTCTCCTGAAGGATCTTAAGTCTATATTGCTGAGAAGGACAAGCTATGCTCAGTCTTAACTGCTGGCAGTTTCCTTCACATTCACACTTTCCTGTCTGCTGTATCCCCAATAATACTGCAAAGAGAATTTATTCAATAGGAATGTTTGTTTCAATCCTATCAAACTGGCAGAAGGTTGTGGGAAGAAGAGTGGTTTCTGTCAACTGCTGTCTGTCACTCCTGCTGGGATCTTGCTGTCTCTTGGTTTCTAGCTTCTTTTCTAGAAAACTACCTAGGACCAACTAGTGTTAATGCATGCCCCAATTCCTTCCCTGTATGTCTTAGCAAACACTTGCTTTTCTATTGCTTGGGGATTGAAAAAGGAAATGAGATATAGCCCATTCCTTAAAACTAACCCTTATATGTGTATGTACAGTGCTTGTTTTGGAATGAATTGCCAAATGCAAATTTGTCTCAGGTTAGAAGCACAGGGAGAGAGGATGAACACATGCCACACCCACATGTGTTGGTAATAACACGAGTCAGCAAGGCTTTCCCAGTCCAACTCAATGTCTCATTCCATGACATGCTTCTTGTCCTCTGTCACGTCTACCTGCATTTGGGAAAGTTAGAAAGCAAGTCAGTGAAATGAACATAATGTAACTGAACTATGGTTGAGCTCAGAGAGAAGAGGGGTTGGAGGGAAAGGGAGGGGGAGAAAGAGAGAGGGAAGAAGAGAGGGAGAAAGGGATAGAGGGACAGAGGGAAAGAGGAACAAAAAGGGAGAGAGGGACAGAGACAGAGGGAGAGAGGGACATAGAAACAGAAGGAGAGAGACAGAGGGAGAGAGAGAAAGGGCGAGGGAGACAGAAAGAGGGAAAAAGGGTGAGTGAGAGGGACGGAGAGGGGGAGGGAGAGGGAGAGGGAGAGGGAGAGGG